>CAUYON010038939.1:0-31139 GCA_963573935.1 Arctocebus calabarensis | reverse complement strand
AAGGAAGAGCAGAGAGAGGGAAGGAGTGAGGGGGGTGGGGTGGTGGGGTCTTGGGGTCTTGGTGTGTGCCACACCTTTTGGGGGCAAAACATGATTGTAAGAGGGTCTTTTCCTAACAAATGCAACCAGTGTAACATGGTTCCTTGTACCCTCAATGAATCCCCAACAATAATAAAAAAAAAAAATGTTGAGACCTTAATTAAAAAGTGCTTTGTTGGTCCTGGTGTGGTGGCTCACACCTACAATCCTAGCACTTTGGGAGGCTGAAGCAGGCGGATCTCTGGAGCCCACAAGTTCGAGGTCGTAGTGAGTTATGATGATGTCACTGTACAGTACAGAAAGCTGTCAAGCAAGGAACTTATGGCAGCAAGAAAATACTGCTGTACTGTAGCCTGGGTGATGGAGTGAGACCCTGTCGCTTCCCACCCTCTCCCCCAAAAGGCTTTATTGCTAACAAATGATAATATTCATCTTCAGTAAGTCTTTCAGCTGGTTGAGGATTTTTGACTTGATGGTAATGGTTGATGACTGACCAGGTTGGTAGTTGCTGAAAGTTGAGGTAGCTGTGGCAATTTCTTAAAGTAAGACAACAATGAAGTTTACTGCATGAATTGACTCTTCCTTTCATGAAAGGTTTCTTTGTAGCACATGATAGTGTTTGATAGCATTTTACTCACAGGAAAGCTTATTTCAAAATTGAAGTCAATCCTCTCAAACCCTGCCTCTGTTTTACCAACTAAGTTTTTATAATAAATTTCAAAGTGGTCATGTCAGTAGTCCTCCCAGAATTTTCACCAGGAGTAGATTCCATCTTAAGAAACTACTTTCTTGGCTCAGCACCTGTGGCTCAAGCGGCTAAGGCACCAGCCACATACACCTGAGCTGGTGGGTTTGAATCCACCTGGGGTCCGCCAAACAACAATGATGGCTACAACCAAAAAATAGTGGTGCATTGTGGCAGGCACCTGTAATCCCAGGTACTTGGGAAGTGCAGGCAGGAGAATCACTTGAGCCCAGGAGTTGGAGGTTGCTGTGAGCTGTGATGCCAGGGCATTCTACACAGGGTGACAACTTGAGGCTCTGTCTCAAAAAAAAAAAAAAAAAGAAAGAAAGAAAAACTATTTTCTTTGCTCATACATAAGAAGCAGTTTCTATTAATGTTGATATTTTGACCACTTCCCAAGAATCATGAATGTTCTTAATGTCTAGAATGGTGAATCCTGTGCAAAATGTTTTCAATTTACCTTGCCTAGATCCATGAGACAACTGTTGTTGGCACCTATAGCCTTATGAAATACATGTGTTTCTTCTTTTTTTTGCAGTTTTTGGCCAGGGCTGCGTTTGAACCCACCACCTCCAGCATATGGGGCTGGCGCCCTACTCCTCTGAGCCACAGGTGCTGCCCTACATGTATTTCTTAAACAGTAAGACTTGAAATTTGAAATTATTTCTTGATCCATGGCCTGCAATGTGGATGTTGTGTTAGCAGACATGGGAATAATATTCAAGTCCTTGTACATGATCAATGAATAGTAATATGTTCAAAGGAATCTTTTTTTCTTCACAGGTTTTAATAATGTGTCTAAAATATTCAGTAAACCTAGATGTGTGTCATCTAGGCTTTGTTGTTCATTTATAGAGCATGGGCAGAGTAGATTTAGCATTTTTAAAATTGTTTTTATTATTAAATCATAGCTGTGTACATTAGTGCGATCAAGGGGTACAATGTGCTGGTTTCAAATACAATCTGAACTATTTTCATCAAACTGATCAACATAGCCTTCATGGCATTTTCTTAGTTATTGTATGAAGACATTTGTATTCTTCATTTAGTAAGGTTCGCCTATACCTTTCTAAGATGCACTGGATTTAGCATAATGTTTTAAAGCCCTAGGATTTTCATAATGGTGAATGAGAACTGGTTTTAACTTAAAGTCACTAGCTGTGTGACTTCTTCACTTAGAAGAAAGTTAGTCTGCTATTGGAAGCCAAGCATTAACTTCTCTAGCTATGAAAGTCCTAGATAGTATCTTTTTCCAGTAGAAGGCCGTTTCCTCTATACTGATCTGTTTAGTGTAGCCTTCTTCATCATTGATACTAGCTAGACCTTCTGGATAACTTGCTGCTTCTCCATCAGCACTTGCTGCTTCAACTTACCCTTTTATGTTATGGGGTTGGCTTCTTCCAATAAAACTCATGTTTCAACCTCTTCTAGCTTCCAAGTGTTCTTCTGCAGTTTTCTCACTTCTCTCAGCTTTTATAGAATCCAAGAGAGTTAGGTCCTTGCTTTGGATTAGGCTTTGGTGAGAGGAATATTGTGTCTGGTTTGATCTGTCCACACCCCTAAAACTTTCCCCATTGCTTTCTGATCATTTGTGTGTTCAGTGAAGTAGCACTTTTAATTTCCTTCAAGAGCTTTTCCTTTGCATTCACATCTTGACTAACTGTTCTGTGAGGAAGGCCTGGTTTTTGTGTCTTGCCTTTTGACACGTCTTCCTCACTAAACTTAATCATTTCTAGCTTTTGATTTAAAGTGCAAGATGCATATCTTCTTTTCACTTGACCACTTGCAGGCCATTATAGGGCCAATAATTTCAGTATTGTTGTGTTTCAGGGAATAGGATTTAAGGAAAGGGATAGAGGCAGGGGAATGGCTAGTGGAGAAGTCAGAATGTGCACAGCATGTATCAATTAAGTCCACTGTCTTATACAGGCATGGTTCATAGCTCTCCAAAACATTTACAACACTAGCATCAAAGATCACAATTACAGAAATTATAATAATGAAAAAATGGAAACAACCGTGAGAATTACCAAAATACCACCCAGAAACATGAGCACGTGCTGTTGGAAAATGGCATGGATAGACTTGCTTCCTGCAGTTGCCACACACCTTCAGTTTGTAAGAAAAAAAAATGCGGCATCTGTGAAGTACAGGAACGCATAGCACAGTAAAATGCTGTATGGCTGTATGTGCCAAGTATGCAGACACACATAAAAGTTGCTGTCTTGGCAAGAATGCATTGTTTGGTTAAAGACAAGAGAGGGTATTTACATATAAAGGAGAAAATACTTTATCATTATATAACATGAACTAGAGACATACTTTATAATAAAACAGTAACCTGGACTTTTTGATTCTAAGGAAATGTTCATCTCTCTAGTTTTTTAAGACACTCACTTATTTTCTTAGGTGGCAAGAAAAGAGGCATTGCTTTTAGGTGTCAGCGAATGCAAATCAATGAACCAATTCTTTCCTCTTGAAGTCAGTTCATAACCAGTCATAACAGTCCCTAGGCAGATGACTGTTACATTGCAGATTTCCTGCAAGTGGCTGATAACAGGTGCATTAAATAAATTTTTGTTGGCTTGCATTAAGTGACTACTTCATTAGTGCCAAATTTCTCGATAGGACAATGTTTGTCTTGGTAAATCTCCAGATTTTAGCAGAGAATTTTAACAAGCACTCAAACCCTTTCTGAATGATATACAGTGTTTTTACTTGTTTTGAAACTTTGATTTCATGGGAAGATGGCTGATTAGTAGCAGCCCTCATCAGAGGCTCCTGAACAGAGGAAGAAAAACTCGATGGAATCAGACTCTATGAAGCCAAAGATGGGGAGCTGAGCCAAGAAAGATGTTTGGCAAGCTATAACTCCAAGGAACAGCATTCAAGAAAACAAATTACAGGTACAAAACCTATTGACTAAAGGATGGGAGACCCCTCCCCCAAGCAGGGGGTCTACCACAGGGTATCTGAAAATGAGCAGGGAACAAAAGACCTCTCATTTTACCTTGTTGGAAAGAGCTGTTAAACTCCAGGTCTCTTTCTCCAGGGAGGTCCCACTTATGAACCTAGATACCACCCCACCAGGCATAAAATTGAACAGATTTTCCCCCACAAGTCCAAACTCCCAGTCCACCCTTTCCCCCCTCGTAAGGCAGTCTGTTTTGCCGCCTGCAGAGCACACAGTGTTTGGTCTTGTCCTTAGAGAACTGGGCATAGTGTGGACTGCCAGCCATTAGGACAGAATCTGTGACTAATGGGGAAGAAAGAGGGTGTAGGAAGAAAGGGACCCTCAGAGGGAGGAGGAGCAGTCCCTTGGTGTTGACCCTCGGTTCAGGCTCTGTCTAGCAGGATGGGGTGTAGAACCCCCAGCTCTCATGAGAGAGTAGTTTCTCTCATGTGGACTTAGTTCAGTAGGCAGTTCTGGTCCCAAGCCCCTGCTAGGCCTGTAAGCAGAGGCTTGATAAGCATGGACTGTGACTGAGAGCAAGGATGTGATCCCCTGATTCCAACAGAACCCTCAAGCAGTGGATTGCTGGGTGTGAATCAACACCTGAGGGCTAGGGCATGGCCCACTGTCTCCAGCAGAGCAGAGGCTTACCAGGTGAGGACTGAGACCTGTGGGTGGAGTGCGGTGCCCTGACTCTAACAGAGACTGTGAAGAGCGGCTTGCTAGGCAGTGGACTGAGCCTGGCAGGCAGGGGGATGGTCCCCTGACTACAACTAGTCTGGCAAGCAGAAGTTAACTGTGTGTAGACTGAGATTGAAGGGTGGGGCTCAGTGCCCTGACTCCCAAGAGAGCCTGCAAACATTGGCTTGCGAGGCAGTGGGGCGTGGCACTGCCCACGCCCACTGTAGATTGGCAGGTAGGGGCATGGCCCCTGACTCCAACTTTCTGGCAAGCAGAGGCCAGTTGTGTGTGGACTGAGACCGAAGGGCAGGGTCAGTGCCCTGACTCCAAGAAATCCTGCAAATGGAAGCTTGCCGGGCAATGGACTGAGATTAGCAGGTGGGGGCATGGTCCCCTGACCCCAACTGGTCTAGCAAGCACAGGATAGTTAGATGTGGACTGAGACTGGTGGGTAGGGTTGTGACCCCTGGCTCCAGCTGGGCCTGTGAGCAGAGAAGTGCAAAACAATGTGGAGTCTTGCAGGCGAGAGATTCCTGGCTCCAATTGTGCTGTTGGAGACCCTTGAATCCCTCTCAATTTGGCAGGGTTTTCACTGCCTGAGACAATTTGGTTGCATCTCTTCACAGTCAAGATTTAAACCTAATACTGTGGTTTCTTAGGATAGGGCAGAGGTTGGCTGATACCAAACAGAGCTAGCTTGTGCTATCTCACCAAGTAGGTCCTCAGAGCCTCTGGATAAAACTCTGAAAGAGGCTTTTGTAAGGTTATAGGAATTCCTGAAGGAGAAGAGGATAGTCCTAAAGATACAGATGCTCTACTCCAAGAGATTTTGGAGAATTTCACAAGCATTGCAAGAGATACAGAATGTCAGATAGCAGACAGTTTCAAAACCCCAGCAAGACTCAATCCAAATAAAGCATCTCCTAGACACATTGTGATTAACTTTGCCAAGGTTAAGACGAAGGAGAAAATTCTGCAAGCAGCCAAATGTTAGAAAAGCATCAGCTACAAAGGGAGAAATATCAAAATGACTGCAGATCTCTCAGCTAAAGCATTTCAGCCAGAAGAAGATGATCATCAACCTTCAGTCTCCTAAAACAAAATAACTTTCAGCCCAGGATCCTGTACCCAGCTAAACTGAGTTTCATTTGTGATGGAGAAATAAAACACTTTAGTGGCATAGACATGTTGAAGAAATTTGCCATAACTAAACCAGTTCTCCAGGATATTCTCAGACCCATCCTACACAATGACCAGTGCAATGCTCTACCTCCAAAGTAAACTCACCCAGAAATTTAAAAAACAAACAAACAAACAAAAACAACTTTCACAGTGGTGAAAGGATTAAAAATTTCCTCTGGACATCCAACAATCATGACACTAAAAACACAACCAGGCTTATCAAATCTCTCAATTAATGTGAATGGTTTAAATTGTCCTCTAAAGAGACACAGGATGGCTGACTGGATACATGAACTCAGACCGGATATCTGCCATATATAAGAATCTCAGCTTACTTTAAAGGATAAAAATAGACTCAGGGTGAAGGGATGGACTTGTATATTATGGGCAATTGGAAACCAGAAAAAAAGCGGAGGTTGTAATTTTAGTAGCAGATACAATTGGCTTTAAACCAACAAAGATAAAGATAAGGAAGGTCACTACATATGTGTCAAGGAAAACACCCAACATGAAAAGATTTCAATACTAAACATTTATGACCCTACCAGAATGCTCCTCAATTAATAAAGCAAACCTTAATGGATATGAACAACTTGATATCTTCCTGCACTAAAATAGTTAGAGATTTTAACACCCCTTTGACAGTTTTGGATAGATCCACCAAGAAGAAACTAAACAAAGAAATATTAGACTTAAATCTGATCCTAGAACAAAAGGACTTTACAGACCTCTAGAGAGCATTTCACCATAATAAAACTGAATATACATACTTCTCATCAGCCCACGGGTCATCCTCCAAAATAGATCATATCCTAGGACACAAATCTAACCTCAGAAAATTTAATAGTGTAGAAATTATTCCTCGTATCTTCAGACCACAATGGAATAAAAGTTCAACTCAACAGTAATGGGAATCTTCATATTCAAACCAACTCATGGAAGGTAAATAATCTTAGACTGAATGATAGCTGGGTCAAAGATGAGATTAAGAACAAAATCACCAAATTTTGGGAACAAAATAAGAACAAAGACATAAATTATCAAAACCTGTGGGATAATGCAAAGGCAGTCCCAAGAGGAAAATTTATAGCTTTGGAAACCTTCATCAAGAAAACAGAAAGAGAAGAAGGCAACAACTTAATGAATCATCTCAACCAACTGGAAAAGGAAGAACAGTGCCACCCCAAACCCAGCAGAATAAAGGAAATAACCAATAAATGAAATGGAAAACAAAAGAATCATTCAGAATATCAATGAAAGAAAATGGTGGATTTTTTAAAAGCCTTTTCCCCCATTTTTTTGTTTATTAAATCATAGCTGTGTACATTAGTGCAATCATGGGGTACAATGTGCTGGTTTCATATCCAGTCTGCAATATTTTCATCAAACTGTTTAACATAGCTTTCATGGCATTTTCTTAGTTATTGTATGAAGACATTTGTATTCTGCATTTAGTAAGTTTCACCTGTACCCTTCTGAGATGCACCATAGGTGTAGCCCCACCAATCACCCTCCCTCTACTCATACTCCTCCCTCCCCTCCCCTCCCTTGCCCCTTTCCCCATACTCTTGTGCTATAATTGGGTTATATCCTTCATATGAGAGCTATAAATTAGCTTCATAGTAGGGTTGAAGATTAATGAAATTGATAAACCTTTGGACAACCTAACCAGAAACAAAAAATTAAAATCTATAATATTGTCCATCAGAAATGATAAAGGAGAAATAACAGACACTTCAGAAAAAAACAAGTCCTCAATGATTACTATAAAAATCTCTATTCCCAGAAATATGAAAATTGGAAGGAAATGGACCAATACCTGGAAGCACACTACAAAAGAAAGATAAGGGTAAAGAATGAGAAGAGAGAAAGAAAATAAAAAGATAAAGAGGAAAGAGAGAAAGGAGAGAGTAAAAGGAAAGAATTGATGAAAACAAGAGAAAAAGGACAGAAAGAGAGAAAGAGGATCAGGAGAAATGATGGTGTTTGGCAGAGTGTGTCAACCACACCTGTAGTTAAAAAAATTGGGGTGGGAGGGTGGCTGGGAGGTTATTGGAAGTCAGGAGCTCCTGACTATCCCTGGAAAAAGCAAAACCCCCATATCCCCCAAAGATATCAGCAGTATGTTACAATGAGGATGTACCAATAACTTCTTACCAAAGGTAAAACCTACAAGGACACTGTAGATCATCAGGTGGCCTCCTTGAGCCATACCAATGCTGTGACCCCCATTCAGACCACTGCTATGGCTCCCCAGCCCTCAGAGAAAAGAAAAAAAGGCAAACATAATAAGAATAGATAAAGAAAATTAAAAATACTCTTTGATAAGATAAAGAAGAACCAAAAGGAGATTTCTTAGCTGTTGTGTGAGAAATTTATGTGGGAATGATGAGGAAAGTAGAAAAATCTCTACCAAAAGAAAGAAAAAGAAGAGAAATAAAAAAGTAAAGTAGAGTAAAAGGGGCTGAAGCAGGGTAACCAAAATGAATGAGCCCTTGTATTGAAAAAAGTTAAAAATATAATACAATGCCCCCCAAATACTAAACAATAAATAACACTGCCAAAGAGTAAAAAAAGAAAAGGTAAATAACTGAGGAGAAAAGTAGCAAAAAAATGTAATAGTATATATCTGTGTGTGTGTTTATGATTGGATATATATATAATATATGCAAATAATATACATTTATATACAATAATTATTTTCTAATATATATATAAATGTATAAATTTCTATTTTCTATACTTAGTATAGATTTTGCTTAAACCTAGGTGGCAATGTAGTGTTAGGAAATGGAGAATACATGATAGATTTCCCCTACATGATGGGAGTTAGAAGCCACCCTCTAGTTGGTCTTGTCTTCTTGACTTCTTTGCCCTCAATATGGGCCTATTGTATTTGTCAGCATTCAGTCCTCACAGGACTGGGGTCTCATAGTTCTCACTAGACTTCCTAGGAGTCCCATCAAACTGTGTTCCCTGAAAACAAAGTGGCCCTCCTGTGGGAGGGGGGTGGCCTCTCAGCTCACCCCAAGGATGGCTGCTTGAGCTCAGAAGGTTTCCAGAGCTAGTCATGCACTAGGACCTCACATGTAGCTTTCCCATGATGGCACCCCACCACCTCCAGCAGCCAAGCTGATGGGAGAACCCCATGCCCAGTATTCAACCACATCCACAGGCTGCTATTTGAGTTTACTTGCTGCTCCAGTGATAAGCCTAGTCCAAAATGAAAAACCTATATAGGACATCCCTTTCCCATTCCCAATCTTTTGTTGAAGAGCTGGCCAATCTGCTGGCTTCTGCCCATACCAAGCACCTAACTTCTGTGTTGGTTTTCCTCAGCTCCAGACCTCCTTGTTGGCTCCTGAAATCTCCTGCTGCTGCATTATGCCCCTGGAGTGATGTTTCTGAGTAGATTCCCCCAGCCAGAGATGGCTGCAGTCCACTTTTCCTGTCTCACCACAAGTAGCTGGTAAGGAGATGTCTCTAGACTGCCACCTGCTTCAACTTCTGTCATCTTCAGTCTTCTTCATCATAAAAACTGCCCCCATGGAGTTTGGTATCCAGAAAATCTAAGTTTCACATATGAAGGAGAATCAAAGACTTTTTCAGACAAGCTCACATTGAGGGAATTTGTCCAAACCAGACCTTCCCTGCAGGAAATACTCAGAACTGCATTATCATAGATCAGCACAGTAGAAAGCCACCACTATAAAACCCCCAAAAGCTAAAGCTCAGAGTTCATTTAAAACCATACCACACAAGAACTAGAACAAAGGGAGAAGGTACTATCCAACAGGATGAACAGAACAGCATCCTACATAATGATTCTATCAGTCAATATGAATGGTCTGAATGCCCCTCTTGAGAGACACAGTTTGACTGAATGGATGAAAAAATACAATCTAAATATCTTTTTTCTTCAGGAAACACATTTAACCTTTACGGACTCACATAGACTCAACATGAAGGGATGGAAAAGATATTCCATGGACACAGAAACCCAAAGAAAGCAGGTGTAGCCATTCTCTTCTCAGATAAGATAGGCTTTAAATCAATAATAGTAAAGAAAGATAAAGATGGTCATTATATAGTGGTAAAAGCATAAATTCAACATGAAGACATAACCATTCTAAATATATATGCACCTAACATGGTAGCATATTCATTTATACAGCAAACCCTATGAGATCTAGGCAAAGGGATAAACAGCAGCATTGTAATTTCCAAGGACTTCAACACTTCACTGGCAAAAGAAGACAGATCATTCAATCAGAAAATAAAGAAACACTGGTCTTAAATAGGACTGTAGAAAAAACTGGTCTAACAGACATTTACCACCCCAAACTCCTGAAGGTACTATTCTTCTCATTACTTGGAATGCTCTCCAAGACTGATCTTCGCTTATGCCATAAAACATGTCTTTAAAAAATAAGTAGAAACTATACAATGTATCTTCTCAGACCACAGTAAAATAAAACTGGAAATCAACTCCAAGAGAAACACTCAGTTCTACACAAAGTAATGGAAATTGAACAGGCTGCTGCTGAATGATTTACTATTAGCTTAGGAATGAAATTAAGAAGGAAATCACAGGCACATTAGCCCTCAAAATCTATGGAATTCAGCAAAAGCATTCCTCAAGAAAAAATTCATAGCCTAATCAAATACCTACATAAAAAAGACAGCAAGATGCACATTAACAATCTAATGACTCATCTTACAGAACTGAAAAAAGAAAGGCAAACCAAACCCACAGCCAGCAAAAGAAAAGAAATAACTCAGCTCACTGCAGAACTAAACCAAATGATAAACAAACCACCACCAACAAAGGCTCAATGAAAGAAAAAGTATATTCTTTGAAAAGATAAACAAAATTCATAACCTCTTGCTCCATTAGCCAGAAAGAGAAAAGACCCAAATGAGTTGAACCAGAAATGAAAAAGAAGATATCGCAGCTGGTCCCACAGAGATACAAGATATCATCTGAAAACACTATGAAAATGTCTATGGACATAAACTAAAAAGTATAGAAGACATAGACAAAATCCTGGAAACACATAGCTTATTAAAATTCAATCAGGAAGAAGTAGAACTTTTAAACAGACCCATAACGAGTAACTAGATCAAAATAGTAATAAAAAATCTTGGATGTGTGGCTGTTGTGGCTCAAAGGAGTAGGGTGCCAGCTCCATATGCCAGAGGGAGGTGCCATGTTCAAAACCACGCTGGCCAAAAACTGGAAAAAAAAAAAAAAGCCTTGATGAAATAAGCCCAGGACCAGATGTAGTCACAGCTTAATGTTATCAGACCCAAAAAGAAGACCTAAAACTCATACTATGGAAATTATTCCATAACATTTAGAAGGAGGACTTCCTCCTCAACTCATTGTACAAAGCCAGTGTCCCCTTGACACAAAAACCAGGAAAAAACACAACAGAAAAGAACATTACAGACCAGTGTCCTTTAAGAATATAAATGTAAAAATCCTCAAAAAAATTCTAGCAAACCAAATTTCCACACTATATCTAACAAATAATCCACCCAGACAAAGTAGTCTTCTTCCCACAGATTAAAAGATGGTTCAAAATACATAATTCAACAAAAGTGATTCATCATATAGAAGCAAAAACAAAGATCATAGGATCATCTCTATAGATGCAGGAGAAGCATTCAACAAAATCCAGCACCCTTTCATGATAAAAACCCTCCACAAACTAGGTATAGAGGAACATACCTCAAAATGATAAAAGCCACATGTCACAAACTCATAGCCAACATGGACCTCTTTAGGTTGTCCAAAGTTTGTGTTTCATTGAAAGTTTTCTTCACATTCTCATTTTCAAAAATCAACTTTATTGACGATGATGATTAAGCAAATGGTCAATGAGCTTTGAAGTTATGCATGTAGCCACCCACACAATGAAGATACAGAGCATTTCCATTGCTACAGAAAGTCCACTTAGGTGTCTGTGCATTCCAAACACCTTGTTCCCACATCTGGCCAGATGTAAACACTGCTTTTGTCACCATATGTCAGTTTTCCCTGTCCAGGTATCATTTTCTAGGAATAAGTTATTAATTTTTAAAAAGTCCAATTATATTTCTCAAGATTAATGGTTCAAACAATAGCATCTAATATATCCCTTATTTTGAACATTGAGATATTTAATTGTTATTGCTAAAATCAATTTTTAAAACATTCAGAAAACACTAGTTTCAATAGGTGCCAAATAAAATGTCAGGGCCCCCCAAAGTGGAAAGGGCCAATGAGACAGATATCTTACAGTTAAGCTCAGGGGGGAGGTACCGTAAAGGCCATACCGTAATACAGACTACATCTAAGAGGGACACAAAATCAGAATAACTAGGGACAAGGAAGAATCGAGAGGAGAGAAACAAAGAATGCTTAACTCAATGATATAGCAGCCCAGTATTTTCTGCCACTTTTTCTTAGAAGAAAATAGAAGTGGAAGGAAAGCAAGTGGGAGCTTTTTAGGAAAGCTCTCCTGCTCAGTTGGAAGAGGAATTGACAGGGGTATATTCAAGACAAAATGGTGAGGCCTGGGCCCACCTGGGTCTGGAGAGAAGGCATCATGAGTGTAGGTAACACTAAATAACCTGAGATTGCTCATTGTTTCCAGAGGCCACTCAGGCAGTGGCCAGAAGTAGTCATGAACAAAGATGCTTATAGTATCCCTAGAATTTTGGCACCATTTCACTCCCGTTGAAATATAAAATGGGCTAACTCCTCACAAAGTGAACATTTACAACCTGCTTGATAATTCTGAGGATTTTTCCAACCTTCAGTGCAAATTCTGTTCCATCTCCACTCTGACCCTGGTCATTGCACAACGGCATGAGGTCAGTAGGGACTTCCAGCTGAAATCCCTTATAATGAACAATGCACAGAGAAGTATTATTTCTTGGAAATAGGTTATTTATTACCCTTTTTAAAAAGTCCAATGATATTTCTAAAGAAGATTAATGACTCAAAAATGACATCTAATATATCCCTATTTTGAACTTTGAAATAGTTGTTATTGACTAGACAATTGTTAAAGAAGCACACTGAGAACGCCGGTGTGGAGGGGGGGTGAGGGGTTATTATTATTCTGGGCATCTTTAGTGCTCCAGTTGGCTTTGCCTGTAGCATATCAGAAGTGCTGAATGTCTACATCTGCAAGATCCTGAATCTTGGTGTGAAGAGGTAACAACAGATAGTGGTCATCTGGTCTGAGACATCTTGACCTGGGACCACTTGCTATCTGACCATGTCTCTGCAACTTTACCCTCATTGGACACCCTGCCCCCCTAGAGATCATCCTTGATGCACTTAACTGATTGACTGTGAGCGGAGCCCCTCACAATGCTACCAGGGCTCTCTTGCCTCTCTACCTGGGCCCTCAGATTCTCCAGTTTTCTATTTCCAATTGTAAACTCCATCCTCCTGTGTGTTCTTTGAAGAAACCCCTTGAGAACCATTGCAGGGGATATTTGGGGTCGATTGGTTAAAGAGAAGCTGAGGGAAGTCTGAGGAAGTAGCCACCGTGCCAGCCAAGCATGCATGAAACTGGTGAGAGAAGCTCTGCCTTTTTATTTTATTTTATTTTTATTAAATCATAGTTAAGTACATTAATTAAATCATGGGGTGCAATGTGCTGGTTTCATATACAATCTGAAATATTTTCATCAAACTGCTTAACATAGCCTTCCTGGCATTTTTTTAGTTATTGTGTTAAGACATTTATATTCTGCGTTTAGTAAGTTTCACCTGTACCCTTCTGGCCATAAAAGGCTAATATCCTAGTAGTGGTGGCCTTGCCCCTCACCAAGGATTTAGAGCCAGGTAAGTTCCTCTTCACTTCTTTCCCCGGGCTCCCAGCTCTCCTAATGCTCCAAGGACTCACCTGCTAGCCAGAGCAGCTGCTGTAAGCTCCAGCCCCTCATGTCCACACCAACTTCTCTCTGACTGCCACTTCAGAACAAGAAGCCGAGATGCTGCTTCAGTTTTGTGTCCAGGTTTTCTGTCATTTCTCGCCATCTTATCCTCACAGTTACTTCCTGAAGTTTGAGACAGTTCCTTCTGCTTTAGGTACTTAAATTTCATAAGGATTAAGTGTCTCCATGGTTAATCTTTTGCATGGTTTTGAAAGTGAGGGTCATGAAGCAGTCATAGAAAATGCTGCTTTTACTGACTTTGTAATCCAGTCAGAGAAACACACTTTCAACCAGATAACATGTTGGAACACACTATATCATAGCATTTGTGTCCTAAGTAGGTGGGTGATTGCATATGTGACAGTAAAGTGACTCAGGGCATTTGCTATAGGCTATATTATAGTAATAAAGACTTACTGGGAAAAGTGATTTTTCTTTTTGAGACAGTCTCAGTATGGTGACTCCCTATGTCACCTTTGGTAGAGTGTCGTGGCATCACAGCTCACAGCAACCTCAAACTCTGGGGCTTAAGTGATTCTTTTGCCACAACCTCCTGAGTGGCTGGGACTACAAATGTCCACCACAATGCTCGGCTATTTTTTGTTCAGATGTCATTATTGGTTAGCTAGCCTGGGCCGGTTTCAAACCCGCCAACCTCAGTGTAAGTGGCTGGTACTGTAACCACTGTGCTACAGGCGCAGAGCTGTGAGACAGAGTCTTGCTCTGTTATCTTTGGTAGAGTGCCATTTATCATAGCTCAGAGCAACCTAAAACTCCTGGGTTGAAGTGGTCCATTTGCCTCAGCCTGCTGAGTAGCTGGACTATAGCTGCCCATCTAGACCCAGTTAGTTTTTTTTTTAATATATGATTACTTTGGTAAAGATAGGTTCTTTCTCTTGCTCATACTGGTTTTGAACTCTGAGCTCAAGCAATCCACCTGCCTCAGCCTCCCAGAGTGCTATGGTTACAGACATGAGCCACTATGTCTGGCAGAGAAAAGTGATTTTAAAGGGTGAATTTTAAAAAGAAACTCATTTCTACATTACCCACTGCCTTTAAAGGTGGGTCTGTATATAGTAAATGTTCTAATAAACATCAATCAATTCAATGTTGAAAGGGAACAACACAGAATGGAAAAGGCCAGACGTGGAGGGATAAAGGTTCATAGCTTACCTGGGGCAGTGTGAAGTCTGTGCTCACTGCTAGAAACATTTGGCTGCGTATAAGAGGAAAAGTTCTGAAAGAACCAGGTGGTAATAGGCGGAGGTAGGGTCTTTGTGGCATCCTGGGCTATTCACTAACATTTGCTGCTCCTCTCCTTTCTCTTCAAGTAAAATGTGCTGCATGACTTCTGGACAGTAATAGGCATCACTTCTGGGGGAGCCTTTAAGAACACTGCAAGCTCTACCATGCTCTTCCCCTCACTGCCCCCCAAAGAAACCTGAAACTCTCCAGCCTGAGTCTCTGAGTGAATGATAACACAAAGTAGAGCCCCATCTACCATGTGAGGGACTTGGAGTCCTAAAAATAATTCTTGGTCACTGTAGCTTCTGATAACGTAGGAGAGTTTTGTTACTGTCTCTGCCCTCACCTTTCATAATCTTGATTATCTGTGTGGTTCAGACCTAATTTCCTCATAGCTGTGAGCTCTCCAAGGGGTTCAATTATGATGGTATGAAACTGGCCCATGATACAGAGGAGGACATTTCTGCATTAAGAATAGGAAGCCTCTTAGACCAGTTCCCAATCTAAGATTCTGCGCCAGGGGAGAGTTTTCTTTCTTTTTCTCTCCTGCTTCCTGACCTGATAAAAGTGTTATGGTGGCACCAGAGTTATTTTAAGGAATAGTAAGTTGAGAGAAAGGGGGGAAAGCCTTTTGGATCATTTGAAATCCTAATACAGTGTCCCAATAGATTATTAGACCAGATATTAAGACATACCACCTGCGAACACAGTTCCTTAGAGAAAGCACAGAATGTAGTTGGAGATGACACCAAGAATCTTCATCCTTCCTGAGCAAATGTCCCAGGTTCATTCCTGCTGAGGTGGTTAAGTGCATCACAGAAACATAATGGGCAATGAAGCCAGATGACTTAGTTCATTTAAGCCACTTACTGCTCATTGATGAAATCAGCTGGATTTTCTCAAGCAGTATCTTAATATTAAAAACATGTCTCTCTAGCCTGCTATATGCCACGAAACTTCCCTTTTCCCATTCAGAGGGATCTGGTGGCTTAATGTTTTTGATATACTAGAGAAGAGTTCTTCCAGGACCACGCATTATCCTGCATGAATTTCATATCCAAAGGCCCACCCTGTTTGGCTCAGTATCAGGATAGAATTTCCTTTCTAAACTCCCCACTCTGGTGTCTAGTGGCTAGGCTGCAAGGACACATACAGCCTTACTAGTGTTCACCAGTGAGAAGGAAGTTGAAGATGGGTGCTTTCTCCTGCAAGCATTCCTGGCACTCCCATCCTCACTTCCCCCGCTACCTTTCTCCCCCAGCCTGCACACACAGGTATATAATCACCTGAGCACATGTACATTCACACACACCACAGCTCATTCTGAAACTAATGTTATTTTACAGTTACTCAGGAGAGTTCTTGGAATTCTGTGACCATGATTTAATCATCATGGAACAACCACTTAGAGCAGATCAGTCAGCCTACCAATCTTCTCTTTTTGGGTGGTGAAAACAGGCATGGAACATGTCATGTATGTAACAACAAAATAACCAGTAAGGCTGGGGAGAAGGAAGAGACAAGGCACACCCAAACTTCGATCCTAGATGCCCTGTTCAGGTCCAGATACAAATAATCTGTCTTCTCGATATTCTCCTGTTGCCACAGACGGGAGAGGATACAGGGCTAAGAATGTGAAATGATTTTCAGCAACATCAATGTTAGTCTCTTAAAGTACTAAGCTAGAGTACCAGTGTGGTGCTTGTTTTCAGCTTGGGGTTAATGTCTCACCTAGAACTGGCTCCTGCTGGCCCCAGGCATTGTCTCAGGGCCCACCTTTCAGGCATATCCAGGTAAGAGAAGTGTCACGAATTTGAACACTACTGTCTGTAGTGAGTTCTTCCTGCCTTTCAGTGACAGACAAGGGCCACATTATACTTCCGTATACATGTCATCATGTATACCAGGACAACAAATCCTTATTTGGATTGTGTATGAACAGCCAGGGAAGCAGATGGTATTCTCTCCTGTGATCAAGAGCTAAGAGTTCCTCAACTCCCACCCTATTCTGCAAGGGGCTGAATCCAGTGTCCTATGTGGAGATGTGTTCATTCCCCTAAACCTTGTTTTTGACAGCCACCTTCACCAGGAAGCAAGGAAAATAAAGGCACACAAGGGAAATGAAGTTATCAATCAAAAATTAGCAGACTTCAAATTAACAGGTTTATGAACAGCCTTGTGGCTATTGAAAGACATTTTTCATTTTGTAGTATTTTTTGAAGAAAGATAAGTGGGAATGGAAAGTTTTGAGGTTACAGGAAAGGGAATTGCAGGTTCTGAGGGGAGTGGGTAAAAGCAACAACTAAAACTATCAATATTCAGTGAAATATAGGAAGAGTAGGATGTGGAGCAGGAGAAAGTAGGTGGCTACCAGTAGAAACGATAAAGGGAACACAGGATCTGGTTCCATCCTGTCCCACTCCGGATCTGAAAGAAAAATTCCAAGTCAGAGAGTTTTCACCTGAGAAGAATATATCCCTTTCCCTCCCCAGTCTTGCATTTTCCCCAATGTAATCTTGCATTGAAGAAAAGCTGAGCCAACCCCTGCAGAAAAGGCATGAAAAAGAGGAAAGTCTTTCAGGCTAAGGACCTGGGAAATTCCAGCACATTGCTCATCTTCCACAGTCTTGTGATCTCACAGCCATCAGTGCGCAGTGGCTGGTTTTCCCCTTTCTGTCTCCTTTATTTCCTGCCCCTGACACAGCCGGGCCCGTCCATCAGGAGAGCACCCGCTCTCTGTCCTTCCTCCCTTCTACCTTACCCTGTCACAACTGCTACTTGAAATATCTATTATCACCAACTGCTCCTGAGTGCTGCAGGAACCAAGTGGGGGAGTCTGGGCGGAGTCCAGTTTGCCGTGTTCCAGCCTGTGTTGAGAAAATAAAGAGGCATGGCATTGGCTAAGGTCATGACAGGTGGCATCTTCTAAGTCACCTGCCATGGAAGGCAGCACAGGGAACTTGTAGCAAAGGCAGTTCCCATAGTCCCTGTCCCCATACAAGGAGTGCACTGGCAGACAGGTTTCTTTAGCAGCAGTGAAAGGTGACAGTAAATGCTGGGAGTGGACTGCCTGCTATGTACCAGGTGCTAGGTTGGGTGTTTTACATAAATTTAATCCTCAGGTTTTAAGGTTGGTATTATTACCTTCAAAATGGTAAGGCTTACAGAGGATAAAGGACTTGCCCATGGAGGCACAGCCAGTAAGTGGCAGAGCCAGAATTGAATACCCAGGTTTGTCTTAAAGCCTCATTCTCTTTCTTTTCAGTACACTACACCTGACTTGGAGAAACCCATTTTTTTCCCCATTTACTAAAGGCTATTAGCAAATGTAAAGAAGAAATATTTTTGTGAGGTTCTTAGATAAAACAAAACTGGCGGTCTGTACTGTTTTCTGCCTCATTTTTTGCTGAGTTGCTTATTTTTTTAGTATTGGAGCTTCCACATTTAATGGAGAAACTGCCATTCTTCACCTAATGGTTTCTGACAAACGGAAAGAAAGGAGCTGCAGGTGACACAGCATGTGTGCTGAAGTGTTTGCCTGTCGGGTTGTGCTGCCTTCTAATTGGAGTAGGAAGGATGGGACTCCTTCCTCTCCTCATCTAGAGATACTCATTAGCCTAACTTTGCTGGCCTTTCTCTGCATGTCATACTCTTCTCGAGGACAAAGGAATACCTTAATCTGATTTATGAGTCCAGGAAGAGAAAAAGCGTGCATGGCCTAGCTCCTGCCTGCTTCCCTCTTAAGAGCGGGCTGACTGCACAGAATGGCATCTATGTCTGTTCCTCCACGTGATAAGCTTTTCAGAGGCAGCCTTAATCTGGAACAGCAGCATCTGTTACCCAGGAGGTCAGGCTGCTGAAGGCTGAGATGGCTGTGGGTACTGGGGAGGTCAACTGGACTGCCTGCTTTTAATCTGGAAAGCCACTGAGTTCCACATACACTGTGGAGCACATGTGCAGTCCTAACATGAAGATGGTGGTGCCTGGCCTGGGTTGGCAGCACTTCCTTTTTAATAGCTACCCCAAACTCTATTCCACATCAGGGCCAAGGAGGGAACTACAGTGGGTAGGCTTGGATTAACACAGAGTTTGCACAGGCTTGGGAGCCACCTGCAGTCTCAGCTGGCTTGGGATAGGTTAATCATACATGGAGGAGACTAACCTCCCCAGGGGGCAGGTTCCAACAGTTCCAAACACTTCCACAGTGAGTGGAAGAGAGTGAGCCTTGGGCACACCGGCCTGCAAAAACTCGGCAGAGATAGCAAGCCTCACAGACCATGCTGTGCCCTACAGAGCCACCCTCTAAGACGCTTACCAAGGCCCAAATGGGTAATAAAAATTCAGTAGTTATAAATATGGTCAAATACAATCTGCTCACTGGGGCTGCCACCCTGACAACTAAGTGTGTCAAGAAGGCATTAATGTCACAAATGTCTTAGGAAGAAACAGTATACATAGGTGCCTTTTCCTCTACAGATAACCTAAAAGTACTTTCCACATCCAGGCACTTCTAGGAGCAACTCTTGTACCTACTCTCTTCTCTCTCATGTAGAGTGAGTCTCTTGACTCTAGTGAACTGGGAGTAAGGACCTAAGGATGTATTAGCTCTAACCATCCGAACCACGCTTGTTTTGCCCCTAGGAAACACAATTCACTCTGTAACTCCAGGCTTCTACTCTGGCAAGAACAGGTTCTTCTGCAAGGAAAGCCTATCCTTGTGACACATGGGCTGTGACTAAGAGTGGAAGTTCAGGGTAAGGAAGCACACTTGCCAGCAAATCAAGAGCTATTATCAGCTTTGCAAGGGAGTCTTTAAATCCATCATATGCTTTAATCGTTTAAAAATATTTCAATTGATTAAGATCTCAGATGAGGAATGAGGTTTCCACATATTTGTCCCCCTAATGAACCTAACACCTATGTGATACAGTTATTGTTGAGATGTAATAAGATATCTTTCATAGCTCATTTCATATTTTAGGAAGTAAGCTGTCAATCAATGGCAGATATCCTTATTCTCTAAGAACAACTATTTTGGAAAGTATTGGCCCTCTTAGATTGTACAAGTATAGAGTTCTCTTTGGTGACCACAATGACCCCAAAGTCACTGCAGGATGTTTCTTGGGATGAGGGAAATACCTAATCCTAAGTCTGGTCACTGACATGTGAAAGGGTCAGAAGTGAACAGGGACCATCCCCTTGGTCTTTACCGCCTGATCTGTTACTTGGCCATGGATTGGGGGTTCTCAGCAGCATATCTCTGGCTCTCAGCAGCCACTTTCTGATATTGTTCTGCTTTGAACAACTTCCTTAATTCAGTTACTTCTTTGGTGTTGCAAGCTGCTGTTGGGATTCTGAAAAGCTTCAGGATGAAAGGCAAACAAAGAGAATCACTAGATGCAAGACACAGTTGCTAATACAAGGGATTCCAAGTCTTCATGAGGTTATAAAGCAGAACAATTTACAGAGGCTTGTGTGAACACAAAGAATATCTGAAAAGCAGACCTGTGGAGAGGGAAACTGAAGCTGCAGAAAATATCTAAAGGAATTTTAGGAATTATCTTTCATTTTAATACCAGAGTGTTTATTAGTGAAATATGTATGTGAGCATTTCTGTTTTTGCTATACAAACTTTTCATACACAATTGTGAGTTATTGCTACTATTTAGTCTTAGAATCACTTCTGCAAGGCTAGTAAGATAATATGGAGTTTAACGCAAATTATATTACTGTTCGTCTTTTATCCTTCCCTTCTTTCCTTTCTTTTTCTCTTTGTACCTTCCTCCTTTCTTTTTTTTTTTTTTTAAAGACAGGGTCTTTCTCTGTCACCCAATGTAAAGTGCAGTGGTGTGATTATTGCCCATGGCAGCCTCGCTCCTGACCACCCAGCTTCGGCACCTGTGGAATATGCTCCAGTGTGGAGAGGCCCCATCTCTACCTTTGCTATAGCTCCTGGAGTTATTTAAAATGACTCTTTGAGGGAACTCCATTGTTTTCCTGGTGAGCTTCCTGAGCAGCATCAATGTTTATTGGCCCCTGAAAGAGGAATAGGCTTAGTAATTCAGTGATGAAAGCTCTAAGTGCACTTTCAGAAAACAAGAACTCATTTAGCATCAGAGAGAATTAGAAACCCTGGAAAATACTGTCCCTGCTCCAAATTCTCAAGCCAACATTTACAGTGAGAAACTTTTGCTCTAGCCTCATTAATCACTTATATAAAACTCTTGTCTTAAGTAGATCTTTCTCTCAGATTTTTATTCTTTCTGTTTTTTTTTTTCTTTCAGTTTTTTTGCCCAGGGCTGGGTTTGATCCCACCACCTCCAGTATACTCCACCCTACTCCTTGAGCCACAGGCATTGCCCCCAGATTCGCATTCTTGAATTTCTCCTCTTAGATACTGAAAACCTTTCTGTTGAAGTCTGTCTTTGCCTGGTAGATGCTCATGGATTTTCCAGAGCTAATCTTATCCTCTCTGCTCCCCAGCACCCCAGACCCCTTCTCCTCCTTCCTGCTCTATTTATCTCTGCACCAATCCCTCCATCTCTTCCAACTTCAGCACTGCCTCCTCTCCACTGCTGTCAACAGGGCTGCCTGTTGTGTTTCTTAGATCCAAATCTTCCTATAGTTTTCCTTATCCTGTCAAGCAAAACCAATGCTTTTCTCAGTATCAGAGTTCCAAAAACCATGATCATCTCTGTTTCCCACTCTTTGATTGCTCTCTAAACTTTCCACCAGCATTTTTCTTCCTAGTATGTTAACTCTGAAAGTTTTCTCAGCCCTTTCTTCATCTCAGATAACTCTCTCTTTCTCTCCCACCTAACGGCATCAGTGCTTCTGTCTCTTTGTAAGTTGTGTATGTGGGTAGGCACCTATTCATTTCCTTCAGGTGGGGGGTTGAGCAAGCTGCTCAGCTCTTCACTTGTCTATTTTGCATTGGTCCTTCAACTATTGTTTACTCAGTTTCTGATGCCTTGAATCAACCTGAACTCTCTGATAGGAGGAAAAAATCCTCAAACAATTGATTATCTGAATTCTAACCTCTTCATGATGAATTTGGAATTTTGTGTTTCAAGTAAGCATTGGAGTCTTCCATTAGCCAAACAATCTAACCCTCTTTTCTATACATATTCCATATTCTTTGTCTTTCTTGAGACTTTGCACTTGTCACATGACTGAAATACCTTTCCCCCAGATTGTCTAGAATATTATCTATCCATCATGGTTTTTTCCTTAACCCATATTTCCATGTAACCTTCCTTGCCTATGACACTCACAGCAACCTCTTTCCCTATGAAAATACTCCCTATTGCTGCTTGCTTTGACACTTATTCAAAAAGCCTCAGTGGCTAAACAGTTACAGTAGAAATGAAAAGGGTATGTAGTAGAACAAATCAGCAGATGTGTGGTAGGTGACACAGAGCAACCAGGAAAGTAACCTCCTCTTGTTAATATTAGCTTTGTGCAGAAGCACTTCAGAAAAAAAATCTTCCATGATTCAAAGACATTCACAAAACAAAAATATGTGGGTGGGTGGTCAATCATTGCTGGACATGTAGAACAAAGAAACAACTATCAATGAACTATAGCAAATTTACCAAGATAAATGACACTTTTGGAGGTTTCCTGGTGTCACTAATGATACATTTACCTACTGCACATCTGCTGATTCCTTCTACTACACACCCTTCTCATTTCTTCTGTAACACTCTAGCTACTTTTATCTACTAAGACTTTAAAAAGTGACTTGTTGACTTATTAGCCATTAATAACCACTGGACTTCATGGTTCTTCATCCTAATTTTATGAGGTGTTCTCCACTTCTACCTGTGTGGTTTGTTCTGCTTGTATCTGGCGGAGCTGGGCTTGGGAAGCCTTAAGTTCCTTTGTCTCCTGGAGCAGTTGCTTTAGCAATACAGATTATTCCTTGATTGTGGATGTCTCCTTATACTTAAGACATAACAGGAAAAACTAAGCAAAAGAATTATCACTCTAAATTCTTTCACCTTCCTTTCTTGTGATTTCTTCTATTATTTACCCTTCTAATTTCTACTGTAATATTCTAGCTACTTTTATCTCCTGAGACTTTAAAAAGTGAGTTGTTGAATTCATAACCAAGCCTGAACCCACCGGACTTCATGGTTCTTTACCCTAATTTTACAGGGTGTTCTCCACCTCTACCTATGCGGCTTGTTCTGCCTGTGCCTGGCTGAGCTGGGCTTGCAAAGCCTTAATATCCCTCCTTCTCCTGGAGCTGTTGCTTTAGCATCATAAATTCTTCCACTTCTACAGAAGTCTCATTGAACTGAATATATAAAGAAAAACAATTAAGCAAAAGAATTGGCATTCCCAATTCTTTCACCTCCTTTTCTTATTTGCCCTTAATACCTATCCAACTTCCCTCTACTTTCCATGTAATACAAAAGTGAATTACATATATTGTGGCTTTCAAAAAGTAGTCATCAAAATTTATTGGTCAAAGCAAGACAGAAGCAAGAGCTGCAACTTTTCAATTATTCTGAATCCTCACATAGAGACAGCACAACCAGATAGTAAAGCCAAAAAATTATGAAAAGTATTTATAATAAAATTGGGAAGTTGGCCCTGTAAACCCTAAAATATAATCAAGTCGAGGGACCAAAAGCAAAATCCATAAGCCCCTCAAGGTACTAAAACCTTTAGAAGACCAGGCGTGGTGGCTCATGCCTGTAATCCCAGCACTGTGGGAGTCTGAGGCTGTAGGATTGCTTGAACTCAGGAGTTTGAGACTTGTCTGAGGGAGAGTGACACCCTGACTCATGAAAAAAATGAAAATCCAGTTGGGTGCCACAGTAAGCACCTGTAATCCCAGTGGCTTTGAGAGACTGAGACAGCAAGCTGCCCACTGCAGTCTGAGGTTGCAGTGAGCTATGATGCTACTTCATTCTGTTCAGGACATAGGTTTGGACTTTCACAAAAACAACAATAACAACAACAACAACAACAAAAAAAAAGAAGGAAAGAAAATAAAGGAAAAAAAATCTGTAGAAGAAACAGAATGTAGGAAAGAGTGACATCTGATGGCCCTGAGAACAGGAAACCCCTCAGATAGCCAATTAGTTGTTGGAATGCACAGGTGGCTGATTTGAGAATGGCAGCAGAGCTTTTACATTCTCTAATGCTGGGTAAATGCATGGGGTGCACATTAGGAAGGACTAAAAGAGCTAGAGCAATGTAGGTCCTCTGAATTCTCATAAACAATGCATCAGAGCTCCCACGCTAAGGGGAAAACAAAGCAGGATAACAAAGAGACTGAAAAAAGAGATCATTTACATGCATGCTATACAATTCAGTCTCAAGTAGCTTCATGTGGCCTTACAGGGCTTGAAATATGCCTGGTGCAAAAGAAATATTTGATTTTTAATAGTCTCTAATTTTAATAAATTTAAATTGAAAACGATATAGTTAAGTAACAAGTGTATGTGAGTTGGTATCAAAGGGTTGATTCTCTTCGATGATTGTTTTCTTTTTTTACTACACTCTATTTAAATTGTAGTGTATTAGAATATTTAATGCAGCTAGCATGATAACAGTTGATAGAAATATCAATCATAATTGACAATTGAACTGACATATAAACATTTCTTCTTTTAATTACAATTGAATTATTTTTCCAGTTCAAAAATAAGTATGGGCCAGGTGCAGTGGCTCACACCAGTAATCCTACCAAGGATTACAGGAGGCCAAGGCAGGTGAATTGCTTGAGCTCATGAATTTGCGACCAGCCTGAGAAAAAAGCAAGACCCCATCTCTACTAACAAAAGTAGAAAAACTGAGGCAAGAGGATCCCTTGAGCCCAAGAATTGGAGGTTGCTGTGAGGTATGACGCTGTGGCACTTTACCCAGGGCAACAGCTTAAAACTCTGTCACAAAAACAAACAAACAAAACAAAAAAATAAAGTATGGATACATTTTTAATTTAATTTATTTACCTTTTTGAGACAGAGTCTCACCACTTATTATATAAAACTATCCTTATTGGCTAAGATTTAACTGGCTTAACTGATAACTACTTTACCAACGTTATTCTTATGGTAAGTGATAATCCTTTAACTGACCATTTGGAGGCAGTTAATCATCTTAATGGAGTAGCCTGGAAAATCCCACCAGGATTTTTCCTTTCTAACTCACAAAAGACTTTAAACTTGTCTTCACAAAATGGGAGACTGAGTGACCTTACAAGGGCACAAATGACTGTGCCCCTACAAAAAAAGAAAGAACAAAAAAGCTTTCCTGAGTCAACTTTCCTTCTAAAAGTTTAGAAAAACAAATTTCCTACAAAAGTCAGGAAGAGAAATGGATCTCGGTCAAATCTCAAACAAAGTTTTTATGAAAACCCCAAGCAGCGTGTTCATGCTCATAGCCCCATCATCCTGTGATGCCCTGCAACATCAGGGACACTGCAGATCCCCACCTGCAAGATGACACCAGATTTTATTTCTCTTCAAGTGTGAGTCACAGTGAGACATTCCACATCCATGTTTCGGTAGCATTTTTCTTCTCTCTGTGTGCAGCCTACAGTACCACTGGACCACAAGCTCACTAGGAAAGGACAGCATTTAGTGCCATATGATTTATCATCTCAAATGTTTGTGATTAGTGGAGATCTGCTTTACTATTCTGCTATGTTGAGAGGCATTTCTGAATGAGAAAATGTACATTCCACCCAGTCACCATACGTGGGAGAGTGGCTCCCCTGACTGACATTGTGCCTTCAGTTCTTCTATCTGTTTATTCAATAGGGTGACTTCAGCCTTTGTGTGCAGTCTTTGGTTTGTTATTTTTTAATGGAAGCTTTTTTTTTTTTCATTCTGCAATGGATGGTCAATAGAGAAATGTTTATTCATCACTAACCTAACATAACCAGAATTATGTTAAGTAAACATCATGTTACTGTATTAGGGAAACAGGGAACAGATTCTCTAGTAATCTATGTGAAGAGAAAAATGTTAATGAACAGATATCTGTGCTTTACTAAATGTTCTTAAGGAATAGAAACAATAGTACCTGGTAAGCTTGACCTTTTTGCTGTAGCTTAAAGTCCTTCGGCCTGATGATGTCTTTGAGCTCTACCACCATCTGCTCTGCACAAACCAGGTGTTTCAGAACATTCTCCTGTGTTCTGGCAAAGTTGATCCCAGTTTCCTGGGTTGATTCCTAGTTTTCAGATAAAAAGAAAAAGTGGCCAGCCCAGCAGGGAAAAGATATTAGCTTCCAAACAGGAGTCACCTTACTCCAACTTCATCCTTTGTTTTGCCCAACTTATATCCTATTTTTTTTTTTTTTTTTGAGACAGAGCCTCAAGCTGTTACCCTGGGTAGAGTGCTGTGGCACCACAGCTCACGGCATCCTCAAACTCCTGGGCTCAAGCGAGTCTCCTGCCTCCGCCTCCCAAGTAGCTAGAACTACAGGCACCCACCACAATGCCCGGCTAGTTTTTGGTTGCAGCTGTAATTGTTGTTTGGCGGGCTCAGGCTGGATTCGAACCTACACCTGAGCTGGCACCTTAGCCCTTTGAGCCACAGGCGCCGAGCCTCAACTTATATGCTATTAACTTAATAATCCTTCAAACCTTGATCCAATAATAAGAATAATAGTCAGAGATATTAGACTATCTTAAGTCTTTTATAAATGTTAAATATTTTATAAGTGTTATCTCATTTAAAGTATTATCCAAAGAGAAAATTAAAGAGAAGTATCCATCACAAACCATTAAAAAAAGAGCTCAGGGTGGCACCTGTGGCTCATAGGAGTAGGGCACTGGCCCCATATACTGGCGGTGGTGGGTTCAAACCTGGCCTGACCTCAGCCAGGCCAAGAGCTGCAAAAAGAGAGAGAGAGAGAAAGAGAGAAAAGAAAAAGACCTCAAAATTTAAGTTAAGAGAGTTGTTGAAAGCCAGTATGCCCACACACAGATTTGTCTCAGCAGAATAACACCCATGAAAGCTGTCCCAAGTGGAAATATGGGGTTGGAAGTGTGACAGAGAGTCCCCATCAGAGTGATACAGTGTTTTGCTGCTCAGGGCAGGACAGGGACCCCAATTTCCCAGGAAACCCAGAAAGATGGTCTATAATGTAATGGTCTGTACCATTACAGACCCCCATCACAAAATACAAACAGGCTCCCTCATTCAAAACCCAAAAGGGTCAGATGCCTTAGCAAAGTTCAGGATTATTTTCTGCTCATAGACCTCTGACTCATTGTGCTATACTTCCCAACTCCCCCCACCCATAAGATGGGAAGAGCAGCATTTAAACCCCCTAGACTGAAAACTCAGGGGGCTTCCACATTGGGTTACCCCCTCCACTGCTGGAGGTTCTTTTCCCATGGCCTTATCACTCTTTCTATTCATGTTTCCCTATCAATGAACTCTATACTGTTGGGTACCTGTGTGGTCTGTGGTTTCATTCTTCTAACTCAGAGACCCAAGACTAGGCATAGAGAGAAATTTTCACAATGAGGTCAATGCCTACTGAAGATGTAAGAGCAAAGCTACTGCCAGGAGTATCCACTAGGGTAATGTCCAGTAGAACCATTGTAGCAGGACTGCCACCAAGATCCCACAACCACAAAGCTACCAGTGTGCAAGGCCGACCATGGAGAGCTGGGTCAACTCGGCCCACCCAAGTCATAGGCACAGGGCTGCCCAAGTTCTTGGGACCTATCTGGCACGCCAGAGAGCAGAGGATGCTGGACATAATCAGAGATTATTCTGGAGCCCTTAGAGCAGTGGTTCTCAACCTTCCTAATTGCCATTTCAAATGGAATAAAGGGGCCGCCACCCACAGGTTGAGAATCACTGCTTTAGACCCAATGTCTGCTCTCTTAGGTTTCAGAGTTGCTTGGGCCTGTCACCCCTTTTTTTCTTCCCTATTTCTACCTTTCAAATGAGAATGTGTGCCCTATGATTTGCCCACCATTCTGTCTTGGAAGGACATAGCTTGTTTGCTCACAGACTCATAGATAGGAGTTTGTACTTTCCAGCTAGTGCTGCAGGGACTTAATACTTTGTGGCCACAAGCATGAAAAGAATGTATTGGTTTGTCAGAAGGCCCTAAGTTTTATAGGCCCAAGGGTGGAATGCTGTTGGTGGTATGTCCCCTCCAACACTCATATTCAAAGTTAATACCCAATGTGGCATTATGACAGAAGGGAGGTTTAAGAAGTTACCAAATCATAAGTGTCTGCCCTCAGGAATGGATAAATTCATTCATGCATTAATGGGTGAATGTCTTAATGAGTACCCCAGTAGGGGATCTAGTGGCTGTATGATAAGAGGAAGAGAGACCTGAACCATCACATTAGCACAGTCAGCCTCCTCATCCTGTGCTGCCTGCATCCCTCTGGAGCGGCACAGAGATCCCCCACCAACAAGAAAACCCTCACCGTCTACAGCCCATGACCTAGGACTTCTCAGCCTCCACAACAAATCAATTCCTTTTTTTTTTTATTACAAGTTAAAGAAATAGACAAAGGAGCAGAATAACATGCTTACCTAAAATAAGAGCATACTAGAGGTATATTAAGAAATGTAAAATTTGCAATCTATTTCAAAAGGAATATTTGGATATTCTTAAAATTATGTGACATGAGAGAAAAACATGTTCAGGATTTTAAAACTCAGAAATAAAGCAACACAACTCAGGAAAAATTTGCTATCAAAGAAAAAATACTTTCTGAATAAAAGGTAGAATAAGAATGAGAACAAAAATAAACACAAATAGAATATGTTAAATAAAAGGAAAACAAAAAATAAGAGACTTTAAATAAAGATTTTAATTAAAATAGTGAAAAAAATCTGGTACAGATATCTTTGTTGTAATATGATTTTTGGTCCTCTGGGTATATACCAAGTAAAGGAATTAAAGGGTCAAATGGCAAGTCTATTTTTAGATCTCTGAGTGTTCTCCAAACATCTTTCCAAAAGGGATGTATTAGTTTGCATTCCCACCAGCAATGTAGAAGTGTTCCCTTTTCTCCATATCCACGCCAACATCTCTGGTTTTGGGATTTCATCATGTGGGCAAATCTTACTGGAATTAGATGATATCTTAAGGTAGTTTTGATTGGCATTTCTCTGATGATTAAGGATAATGAGCATTTCTTCATGTGTCTGAAGGCCATGCGCCTGTCTTTAGAGAAGTTTCTCTTCAGATCTTTTGCCCATCCTGAGATGGGATCTCTTGTTCTTTTCTTGCTAATACGTTGGAGTTCTCTGTGTATTCTGGTTATTAAACCTTTGTCAGAGGCATAACCTGCAAATATTCTCTCCCATTCTGAGGGCTGTCTGCTAGCTATACTTAACTGTGTTCTTGGCCGTGCAGAAGCTTTTTAGTTTCATCAGATCCCAGTAGTGGATTTTTGATACTGCTTCCATTGTCTTGGGGGGCCTCCTCATAAAGTATTCACCCAGGCCAATGCTTTCAAAACTACTAAATGCAGAACACAAATGTTTTCACACAGTAAATGAGAAAATCTCATGAATGTTATGTCGAACAGGCAGATGAAAATATCTGATTGTATATGAAGCCTGCACACTGTACTCCATGATTGAACTAATGTACACAGCTATGATTCAATAAAAAAGACATATTAGAGTTTAAAAAAAAAACAGAGAAAGTGTACATAGTGAAGATAATCAAAGACCAAGGAAATGGATAATGGAAATCACCAAAGAAGAAAACCAGAACAAGGGAAAAGATCACATACTACTACACACTACATAAATAAAGAAAAGTATTATGAAATAAAACTGTCTGAAATCATATATTAAAATAGCATACTGGACTACCAACAAATATCAACCCCAAATTACAAACATCAGTGCATCTGGTAATAAAATTATTAGATAGGAAGAAGGAAGGAAAAGAGGGGGAGAGAGAAGGAGGAAAGAAAAAGTAAGTGAGGAAGGGGTGGAGAAAGAAAGAAAGGTAGGAAGAAAGAAAGGAAGGGAGGCAGGATGAGAGTTAGAAGGACACTTATAAATCAGTAAGTACCCACTGGGCATCTAGAAAAATATGTTTATCATATGATAATGCATTGTGCTTTGGTGATTTGTTAGCCTAATAATTATAAAGTACCATAACCCTACATGCCCAGCTTGCTGTGACTGTGCCTGCGTAAGCTGGGCTTCCAAATGTGTACTTAATTCCTCCTTCTCTGGGAGTTTAATTCTTATTTTCATCTCTTCCTCTGCAGAATTTTATTCATGCAGAAAATGCAAGAGATAGTCATTTCTTTATAAGAATTACAATTAATATATATTTGATCTCTTGTTCTAATTTTCCTTTTACAACCATTTAATTATATTTTTATTAAACTGATGAAAATAAGAAAAACCACCTGACCTAAGACCAAGTAAAGAATCTTAGGCATTTCCAGTTACAGTATGGCCAAGGCTCCCATTAGAACCACCCTCCCACAGATAATATCTGTTAACTGTGGATAAGACAGAGAAAAGCTTTCTGAAAAGACTGGAGAGCAACTAAAGCAGGAAAATGCTGGGAAGTGATACTTGGGAAACGTGGCACTGAGTTTCCCATTTTGATGGGATTTTTTTCTGAGGGCAAAGCCAATCAGTACCACGTAGGACCAAACTTTGATTCAAACACCAGTCTTGTTGCCTTGAACATCAACGTGGTTTTATCTCAGGGTGACAAGTTTGGTTCAACATACGTAAATCTGTAAAAATAATACATGACATAAATAAACTAAAAAACAAAGACCATATGATTCTCTCAATTGACGCATAAAAAGCTATTCATAACATCCAGCAGCCTTTCATGATCAGAACACTTAAGAAAGTAGGCTTAGATGAGTCATTTCTTAAACTGACAGAGGCCATCTATAGTAAACCCACACCCAATATCAAGTTGAGTGGAGTAAAATTGAAAACATTTCCACTCAGAGTTAGAACAGATAAGGATGCCTAGGGGGGAGGAGCCAAGATGGTGGCCGAGTAACAGCTTCCTTGCAACTGGGCTCGGTGAGACTGGGGAAAGAAGACTTCAGGCATCTCTGGCTGATGAGATCTGCCCAGAAATATCCCTTTGGGGACACAGGGAGACAGTGTGAGACTTCTGGACCCCCTGAGGAAGGAAAAAGCAGTGGAGATCTGGCAAGTGGTTGCGTCGGTTCGTTCGGTCTAATCCTGCCGGCAGCTGTGACTACAGCAGCAGTGAGATTGCGAACTGGAAAGGCCTTACCTGTGAGCTGTTTGGGTTTCTTTTGGACTTGGCACTCAGTTGAACTGCCTTGAGAGAACTGGGGCAGGGGTGTGGAGGTATTTGAGTGTTGTCTGGGGCTCCAGACTGAGCCAC
>CAUYON010038938.1:37500-77410 GCA_963573935.1 Arctocebus calabarensis | reverse complement strand
GTCTTTATATAGTGATCAAGGGAATGCCATGAAGGATATCTGTAACAGTATGATCAAAATATTTCTGAATGTATATGAATCGTGCCCTGTGATTGCACCAATGTACATAATTATGATTCAATAAAATTATTAAAAAAAAATCAGCATATTTACCAATTTGCTCAATCCTGAAATGTACATAAAATATTTTTAAAATTACTATATTCATCCTACCACCAACTCCCCCCAACTTGTTAAGAATTGTTTAAGATTTGTTTGCAGTTTTGTTTTTCCCTAGAAAATAGGTATACATCAAAATACTGTGTTCAAAACTTACTTGTATTAGTCCTTTGTTAAAACATCCTTTTAGTATGCTTATTTTATTCCTTTGTATGAATTTATTTCTTTCTGTTTTCATTTGATTTTTATATTTTACCCATCCTACTCATTTACTTTTATATTTTGAACGTATAGAACATTGAAATGTGCCTAAAAATCAAAATTGTATAAAAAAGTATACACAGAAAAATTTTATTTTTTCTTATCCTTTTGTACCTATCTTACCACCCTGTAAGTAACCAATTTTATTGTTTTCTGTTTCATCTTCCCAGGGCTTTTTGCATGTGGAGGGGGGTGAAGCAGGTTGTGTATGCTCTATCCCCACCCTGCCTTTGTGTATAAAAGATAGCATATGGAACACCTTCTTTTGTACTTTGCTTTTCACTTAATAGTATATACTAAAAATCACTTCTATCTATTCCTTTTTAAAACTTTGCTTGTTTTAAAATAGTTGCCCAGTACTTCATTGTATCTATATACCACCATCTTTTCAACCCATCTCCTATGGTTTGTAAGAGTGAGTACCTTTTCCTTATGTTTGGGCATTTAGAGAGTTTTTAGAATTTGCAATTACTTATAATGCTTCCTTAAATAAGTTCATGCATATGTATTTTTGTATTGTCAAAGGTATAATTACAGGGTAAATTTGTAAAAATGGGATTGCTGAGTTGAAGGGTAAAATGTATATGCAATTTTGTTAGAAATTGCCAAATTTCCCTTCATGTGGGCTACACTACTTTGAATTTCCATGAGGAATGTATAAGAGTGATTTCTCATAGCACTGCTATAGAGTGGATTGTCAAAATTTTAATGTTCTGTCAACCTGATGGGTGAGAAATGATATCTTATTGTATTTTAATTTACATTTCTCTTATATAGAATGAAGTTGAATATTTCACATTTTGGAGCAATTTTTATGTATTTTGAGGAATTGTTTTTTCATTTATTTTGCTCCTTTTTCTATTGGATTTTTGTTTTTCCATCAATCTTTAGACGTTCTTTAAATACATTTATATAATCTTTGAATATTTTTACTAATTTTCAGAACTGTGTCTGTGTATGGAATTTTTAACATTTTAAAAATATTTTTCCAAATTCTTTATTTGCCTTTTGACTTTATTTATTCATTTACTTATTTTTCCTGGTTGAGCTTCCTTGTTCTAATTGTCCTGCCAAGAGCGAGCGCCTTTTCCCTAATTCTCGGAAAGGTGCTGGTCATGCTGATGTGTCCTGAGTCTCACAAAGGTTGGCTGTAGGAAGAGAAGCTGTGTGCTTCCTGGAACTAGGACATTCTGTAGAAGTGGTTTCTTCTTTGTTTGTTTCTTTGTCTTTTTACCTCTCTAGGAACATGATTTTATGACTCTGCTATTCTCTGATTACCTACTACATTCTACTGGCAAACTAGTGGGTATGTTTGTAAGGTTTTTGGTGTTTTCTTCATCTAAAGCTCTTCTTTGGCACCAAATTGTTGAGGCACCAATCTAGTCTCATTTGTAGAATTAGTGAAGTAGCTGTTCAAGTTCATTTATTATTCAGGTCCTCAGGCAGTGTCTCAAAAATTTTGACTTACTACTTAGACTTCTTATTTTTTCTCTTAGACTTTCTATTTTTTCTACCTCTATGTTTCCCTTTCCTTGTAGTGTCCTTTTGGGCTAATAATTTTTTCTTTCTTTTTTCTCTGTACTTTAACACTTGTAAATTCTATCTCCATTCTACTTAGAATTTTAACACAAATGGTTGATTTACATCTAAAGATAATCAATATCCTTATCCTCTTTCTGAACAATAGAGGAGCTTTAGATCACTTTAGCTACTATAATCCTTTCCCAATTAGTATGTTATTGTTGGTCATGTGTGTAAGTTCCATCTGATTTTTAAATCTTTAGAATACATATTATTACTATTTTATCTGAATCAGCCAATATTTGTTTAGATTTCTCCACATATGTAATACTGTCTTTATGGAATGGTACTAAAGCAGTACTTAGTTTTAAGCATTTGTAAGAAAATTAAAGAATGAAAATTAATGATTTGAGCTTTCAGTTTAATAATGTATAAAAATTAGAATGACTCCAAAGAAAACAGAAGGAATATTCTATTTATTAAATATAATATATAATTATATTACATATGTAATTAGGTATAATGTTATACACACATATACATGTAGACTACATAATGTATTTGCCACAGGCAGTTGGCTTTAATAATTTGTAGGACTTGATTAGGCAGACTCTGTAGAACTGTTGACTTTATATCCATGGCTGGAGCTCTAAGTCAACAAGTAGTTAGTTAGGAAGGAAAGATGGATGCAAAGTGAGGTGATCAAGAGTAAGCTGGATCCCATAAGCATGAGCTGGGAACTTGGGAAATTGAACTAAAACTCATGTTGGTTCTTGCCTCTGACCTTAATAGTGTGGGTATATTGCAGAAGATGAGCCTTTTGTCATGAAGCTAAGCAAAGCACACAAGCCTGGCCCAGCATTTAGAGAAACCCAAGGACCATCCAGGGCAAAGGAGAGCAGTTGCATCAGAGCAATGAAGTGAGTCAGCTAATCAACAACAGTGTTCCAGACTCTCCCAAGACTTCCCTTGTGACCCACCAACTGGGAAACATAAGAAAGGGAATTCCCACAGAATTTGTAAGAGGTAGTTTATTCTAGCTAAACTGATTCATTATAAGGCCATCATAAAACATTCCTTCTTACATCACAAAACTTTAATCTGAGATGGTTTTTATTCATCTTGAAATATACCTTGTATGATCTCCTTTGGTAAACATTTCTTGGTAGCCAATTCTTGGCTTGTGTTTGTTTGAAAATGTTTTTATTCATCCTTGATGTTAGAAAGATATTTCACTAGGTATGCAGTTCTAAATTGACATGACAATTATTTCTGTCAGCCACCTGAAGATGTTTTTCACTCTGACTGAGAACGCCATTTTTACTGTTGGACATTCATCTGTCAGCCTAATCGTTATTCCTCCGAAATAATATATTTTTCTCTGGCTGCTTTTAAGATCTACTTCTTGTCTTTGTACACCATTTTCACAACTATGTATCTTCATGTGTATTTCTTTTTATTTTTTAAACTTGGGATATTTCGACCTTGCTTTTAAAATTAGTGTTGGTAAATTCTCTTTCTCATTATTGTTTCTATTTTTGTATATTACATCTACTCCATCATCTTCTTATTCTCATTCCAGGCTTTCAACTGATTGTATGTTAGAGCTATATAACAGATTAACATTTCTTTCTTATTTAAATATAATTTGTTACATTGGGATTAGAGACTGTGGCCATGGAAATTCTTAGAGATTTGTGGACTTGAAAAGGTCTGGAAGTGAAGTTTTTTTTTTATTTTTTAACTTGTCTTATGTAATGATTTGGGTATTTTTGTCATAAATTATACTTTAGGAGAAAATCAAGGCAGTGATGATATGCCTTCAATTTTTATTGCTAACTACACCCAGCACAGTGTCAAGAGTATATACTTGGCCTGTCTGAAAAACTGAAATTCTAGTCCTAGTATAGTTGTCTACTACCTAATATTCTTGCAGATGTCTTGCTGGGTTGCCCTGGGGCTTTTCTATGAGATCTATGGACCAGTTTGCTACAGCATAAAAAAGTTGACTATTTTCCTTGGGGTTTGGATTTCCTGTTATAGTTTCTATCTGTGTGCAAGCTGAAATTCCTGTTACATTGGTAATGCAAATGAACTTACCTAGAAATCTCAAAAAATTTTTTCTAATTTTTCCTGGTGCTAGGTGTGTATTTCTTTCATTGTTAATGATCTGCCTCCAAACTGGAATGTACAACAGAATAGTCAAAAGTAATGTTTAAAATGTGTTTTTCTAGCACTATAATTTGTTGCAAAATACCATAGAAAAGAATAGTGTCTAAATGGGTCTCTATCAGGGAATAAATGAGAAGCTTTGGCTAGATTGGACCACTCACAGTTTGTGCCACACAGGGAGAAGACCAGACTCTAGTGTCACCATTCCAAAGGATTAAAGTTTAATCTCCAGGCGAGGATACTGGAGAGCCAGACTCAGAAGGCTGCTGATTTGATGGTTGTTAAACAGTAGTGCAGGGGCTACTTATAGCTTCTGTGTGCCCCTAGTGGGGACTAAGAAGTCACCAGGGCCCTGTACACCCTTTCTTGTCTCAGAGTAGCATGGGAATTTCCTTGGCCTGCTACCTAGAGAGCATCCCCTCACATCTGCAAGAAAATCTGCTGTTGACATGCCCAGCCCTGTTTGCTTTGGGATCTAAAAATGATTGATAGAGAGATGAGTTGGAATACCTGGCTATAAAAGTGCTGGCCTGAACACTTGGTAGATCCTGTAAAGTCTTCATGCAGTACCAGGCACATAAGAAGGTCTTATTTAAAATCACTCATTACCATCAAGATCCTCATCACTGCAACATTGGTGGACTCTTCTTTGTGCATTTATGCTAACCACGCCCCCTCTCCTGCCTCAGGTGAAGTATATTATTCACACGAGTCACATATAGGGCATTACTTATTTTAACACTTAGCTTACCTCTTTCTCCTATTGTTCTCTGCATCTCCTTTTTCTTTTTAATGAATTATGAGCTAGGTATGGAATCATGTTTGTAGGGAGGAAAAACTCCTTTTATTTGAATATGTTGAAGAATTCATAGCAGCTTAGCCAAGATGTACCCATTTCCTCCCATAACGCGCATGATTATGCTAATTCAGAAGAAATGTATTGATGCACTATTAAAAAGCATGATCTGTTTTCAGCTTCTGGGTAAAGAGGAGAGCAGCAGCCTTTAGTGGCCGTGTCAGTTTTGCCCATATTATTATGTGCAGATGTGCCAGCTGCCAGTAGGCATTTTCTCTCTGATAGCGCTAACCACTTAACCGTGGGTCAGCGAGGTGCAGCTCTCAGCCAATAGATCTAATTGCAATCCTTCTATGTTCCCTGTGATTGCAGGTTTCTCCAGCTCTATAAACAAATAGTAATCAACTAAACCTGTTACCTCTGAGTAGAGATGTCACGATACGAAATATTAACTGTTCAAAATACAGTAATGATGGTTTAAAACTGTATTTGTTTCTTGAAAATAAAGAAAAAAAATTTTTTCAAAATGAAAGGAAAATCAGAAGCTCCAGAATTGGAATTCTGAAAGGGCCTCTGGCTCTTTTCCCTCTACATAATAAAAAATTGCATATGTATATGACATGTTTTATGTGGTCAGATACAGCGTAAATATTGTGTACATCTTTTGCTGGAGTAACAATGCATTAGCAGCATCACAAATAAGCTCTGCCTCAGCATCTACATTTTTATGACATTTTTATGTTAATGCAAGACAAACTTATGTTTTGTGATGTATCTAATCCACCCCAAATTAATCCATTTGTATTCCTATAATCCAATCAACTCTAGCCTCCCCTGCTGAAAAGTTAGATGTAAAGTCCAAGGCAGAAATATGGCAGTAAGTCTGGGCCTAGGGAGGGAGGCTTTACTTTTAGAAGATGATTTTTCTCCTTTGGCACATGGAGGCAGTGTGGGTTTAGACGGGTAGCTCTGGAAAGAGGCAGTGGCAAAGCAGTGGTGGAGGGGTAAATGTGGAGGATACTGAAGCTTCCAGTATAGATAATATAATGTCTTTATACATTTAATTTTATTATTTAATCTTATTTTGATGCTGTTTAATAACTTCTCACCCATTCCAGTCATTTCTGCCATGTTTCCTAATCTCTGTTTCAGAACATTATCAAGTACTTATAGTTTGCTAGATATTTTGCTAAGCCTTTATTGAGCATTTGCTGTGTATGATGTACGTGCAACATTGACTGAGTATATGCTGGGTAGAATGTGTGTGCCATAGCTGGAGACAAGCTTTCACCCAGAAGTTGTATTTTGTCCATACATGTATTAACTCATCGAAGATGGAATATTCATTAGAACTTGTTTGGAAATTTTGAGTCATAGTGCAAAGCCTCTTCTTAGTTTTTCTGAGAGTGAGCTGAAGATGAATAAATTCCTCTAGGAAACTGACAAGAAGCTATTTGGTACAGTGGAAGGAACACTAGACTGTAGAGCATTGTTTCTAGATGGAATAGCATATTGATAAAAAGACTATGTGTATTAAGAAGATATAAATAAATGGAAAGATATCCCCTGAAGACCAGAAGACTTAATATGTTAAAATTGAAATACTACTCAAAATGATCTATAGATTTAGCACAATCCCTGTAAAAATCCTAATGATGGTTTCTATAGAAGTAGAAAACCCCCTCCTAAAATTCATAATTCACAAGGAATCTTCCAAATAACCAAAATATTCCTGAAAATGAACAGAAAAGCTCATGCTTTCTGATCTCAAAACTTACTAATCAAAACAGTGTTTATGGGGATATAGACAGACAGATGGACCAATGGAATAGAGGGTTCAGAAGTGAATCCTTGCATATATGGTCAAATGATTTTTGACTAGAGTCAAAACCATTCAAGGGGGGAAAAAGACAGTCTTTTCAACAAATGGTGCCAGGAAAACTGGATATCCACATGCAGAAGAATAAAGTTGGACTTTTACCTAACACTATATTTGAAAATTAAGTCAAAATAGATTCATGACCTAAATGTAAGACCTAAAACTATGGAACTCTTAGAACACAGAAAAAAAGCTTTTTATTACATTGGATTTGGCAATGGTTTCTTGACTGTGACACCAAAGGCACAGGCAACAAAATAGACACATTGGACTTCATGGAAATTAAAAACATGTGCATCAAGAGACACTGTCAATAGAATAAAAAGGCAAATCCATGGAATAGAACAAAATATTTGTGAATCATAGCTTTGATGAGGGACTAATGTCCATATTATATAGAGAATTTTTAAAATTTATTTTTATTTATTTATTTATTTTTGTACTTACTGGCGGGGGAAGCTGCAGAGCAGCATTAAGGAGAAGGGAAGAGAGAGAGAAACGGGGGAAGAGAGGAAGGAGAGAGAGAAGGGGGGAGAGAGAGAGAGAGAAGAGAAGAGAAGAGGAGAGGAGAAGAGACACACATGGGGGATAGGGGAGAAAAGAGAGAGAGAGTGAGAATTTTTTAAATTTAACATCAAAAAATCAATTCAAAAATGGGTGAAGGACTTGAATAGACATTTCTCTAAAGAAGGTATGTGATAACTAGGATCTATAGAGAACTCAAATTAATCCACATGAAAAAAAGCCAACAATCCCATATGTCAATGGGCAAGAGACATGAATAGAACCTTCTCTAAAGAAGATGGATGGATGCCTAGCAAACATATGAAAAAAATGCTCAATGTCCCTAATTATTGGAGAAATGAAAATCAAAACCACCTTAACCCCAGAGAGAATGGCCCATATCACAAAACCTCAAAACTGCAGATACTGGCATGGATATGGAGGGAAAGGAAAACTTTTACACTGCTGGTGGAACTGCAAACTAATACAACCTTTTTGGAAAGAAGTATGGAGAACTCTCAAAGAACTCAAGCTAGACTTCCCATTTGATCCCACAATCCCATTACTGGGCATCTACCCAGAAGGAAAAAAAAATCCTTTTATCATAAGGACACTTGTACTAGACTGTTTATTGCAGCTCAATTTACAATCACCAAAATGTAGAAACAGCCTAAATGCCCCCCAACCCAGGAATGGATTAACAAACTGTGGTATATGTATATCATGGAATACTATTCAGCCATTAAAAAAGATGGAGACTTTACATCCTTTGTATTATTCTGGATGGAAGTAGAACACATTATTCCTTGTAAAGCATCGCAAGAATGGAGAAGCATGAATCTTATGTATTCAATTTTGACATGAGGACAATTAATAACCTAGTACATGGTGGGGGGTGGGGGAAGGGGAGACAGAGAGAGTGAGAAGGTGGGAAGGCAGTGAAGGAAAGGAGCACAGAGAGAGGGAAGGAGGGAGGAGGGTGAGGTCTTGGTGTGTGACACACCTCTTGGGGGCAAGACACAATTGTAAGAGGGATTTTACTTAACAAATGCAACCAGTGTAAGCTGGTTTCTTGTATCCTCAATGAAGCCCCAATAATAAAAAAAAAGAAAGACTTGTAACCAATTTCAGACAGAGAAGGATATTTATACCCCTGCATGGCTCTTGTCTATCTCTCTTTCTCACCTTTTCTCCTTCATGAGAGGGACCCACTTCCAATTCTCTTTGGAAGTGCTCTAAAAAAAAAAAAAAGAAGACGACGATGACGATATATGAATGACCAAAAAGCACGTAAGAAAATGCTCAACATCACTAGTCATTAGGGAAATGCAAATCAAAACACAATGAGACCCATTAGGATGACCAGTATGAGCACTGACACACATACAAACACACAAATAACAAACTTCCAATGAGGTTGTGGAGAAACTGGAACACTTTTGCATTGTTGATGAGAATGTAAAATGGTGTAGGTGCTATGGAAAACAGCAGAGTGGTTCTTCAGAAAACTAAAAATAGATTTACCACATGACCCCCAAATTCTACTTCTAAGTATATATCCAAAAGAATCCAAAGTAGCATCTCTAAGAGATATTTATACACTCATGTTCATAGCAGCGTTATTTATAATATCTAAGTATTGCAACTGTCCAACAATAGATGAATCAACAAACAAAAGGTGCTGTGTACATACACTGAAATATTATTCAGCTTTAAAAAGGAAGGGTGTTCTGTTCTGGGCTACAGTGTGGATGAACCTTGAGGACATTATGCTAAATGAAGTAAGCCAATGACAGTAGACAAATACTCTATGATTCCACTTACAAGAGACATCTAGAATGGTAAAGATTATAGAGGCAGAAAGTAGTGTGGTGGTTGCTAGGGACTAGGGGAAGGGAAAAAAGTATTATTTAAGGGATATTTAAATAATAGAGTATTTTAAAATAGAGTTATTTAACAGAGTTTCAGTTTTGCAAGATGAAAAGAGTTCTGAAGATGGATGGTGGTATGATTGCCCAACAATGTGAAGGTAATTAATGCTACTGAATTGTACACTTAAAGTCGTTAAGATAGTAAATTTTACCTAATGTGTATTTTACCACGATAAAAATGAAAACAAAAGTCTATGCTTTTCATCAAAATGCTATACAATCAATATACTGTTGTAGGGTTCTAATTTCCACCCTCTCACTTCACTTACCAACTCAGGGAAATGCCTTAACTACTCTGAGACTTGATTTTCTTATCTATTAAATGAACACAGTAACATTTCATTCACTAGGTTGTTGAGAAATATTGAGCTTAGGCTGAAGTCCCCAATGCCCAGGCCATCCATGAAAAAATTGCCTTCCATGAAATTGACCCTGGTGATAAAAAGGTTGGGGACCCCTGAGGTAAGGTGTATAAAATAGTACTTGGAACATAGAAAAACTTAATGTATGTTAGCTACCAGCATTGTTATTTATAGAGTTTCTTTGAAGTTTAGAACAGTGAGAGTTCTTTGGGCCAAGCTTTTTAATCTTACAGATGAAGAGAACTGTAGGACTGAGGCCCAGAAGAGCCAAATGCTTTACTCATAATCACATAGCTTCTGGTACAGAGCCAGTGTAAAAATCTTGGTCTCAGACTTCCAGGGCAGTGCCTCTAGTCTAGTGCATCTGACTGCTGCTTTCCTTGTGGAGGAGAACATAAATGTGAGGGATGATATAAAAAGACTGTATCCTTGTCATTACCCTGATGCACAGGACAGCTGCTCACTGAATGGTGACCCATTAGCTTGGTTGATCGTGAGACAAACACATTGCATATCTCCTAGAGATCTTTGGTGAAGGGCTTCAGGATCAAAGCCAGTTGGTTTGAGTTCCTCCCTTCAAGTCTCCATCCCATGTAAGCTCTTCCTCTGAGAACTTTTTCCAACTGCCTTATCTCTGCTGATTTTCAGAGGAGTCAGTAGACATCTACCTGGGAAAAGTCTAGGAGTTTCCAGCAAACAAAGGCTAGAACTCATGGTTTTTGATTTTTCTTAGGGTTGGTTCTACACAAATGCAAGCATCTGGCCAGAGTTTGGTCAATCAATTTCTGGTGGGCAGGGAAAGGAAAGAGGTCTTAATTTAGACCGGGAACCAAAGTTTAGGATTTTTCTTTGTGTGTGTGTGGGTGTGTGTATGTACCATTTGTTCCACAATTTTGGTTCCCTGTAGACCTGGCTTCCACTTACTTGTGTGCAGTTCTTTGTCTATCCAATGCTTTCCCCTCCCTCGATATAGTTCATATCTTTGCCTGTGAGGTTATAGGGTTGTTTTGACTCCATGAGAAAATTATAGGACAGAGGCTCCTGCCAACTGGGATCACAGGATGGGACTTTCTTCCTTGAGCTCTCTTGGCATGATGCAGGATTAGAATCTTCTGACAATTTGCATTTAACTCCACTTGGTCCATGTGGCTTATATTCAGGGGACCATTGTCAGTTATTTGTATGAGTGAGAGAAAATGGTGATGGTGGTGGTGGTGGTGACAGCGGTGATTTGTGTGTGTGTGCAAAGGTGGGGGTGGGCTTGAAGGGATGGAATTGGCTTGAAAATCTGCAGTGGGCTCTTTTCTCCTTTAACACTGATGCTGGGTAATTAGCAAAATGCGCACAGGGTTTTATCCATATTCATGCGCCCTTTCTCACAAGCATAAACAATCCAGTCTCTATTATTTCCTTGCTTGTGCGGCTCCCCCCCTCCCTGCCACCTGCAGAGCCCTGTGCTGCTCTGTTCACATCATTCTGGCACTGGTTGGGGGTGGGGGAGCCTCCCCTGGCTGGGGCATGGGCATGGGTGGGGTACTCCGCAGAGAACAGAGGGAGGTCTTCTCCAACACAGCATCTGCTCTACGCTGGAAACTTTAACAAAGTGCATTCACAGTTATGATTATACACAATTTCTAAGAAGACCCCGAGGAGTAAGTAGGGTTGTATAATTATTCTTGTGTGTCAAAGGAGAAAATAAGGCACAAAGATGGGCTGTGCATTGGTTTGTACTTCCAGATCCATTTCCCATATTCTTGTTTGTCGTGGTAGATCAAGAAGTCAGTCAGTCTCTCTTGTTGCTTTGACATGAGATGGCATTAGGAGACAGAGTCCGGTTGGCTTCCCCCTCTGTGTGGTGTTGGCACTACCTGTGTCCCAATAGATGGCTGCATTGCTGTTGGCAGCTGCTTCTCTACCCCTGTACTTCCCACTGTCTTCCAGTAACCTTTTTGCACTGTCTGGTCCCGTTCAGATCCAGAAGTGTTAAAGACATCCTGTGGGTGCTAGCTCTTATGCCATTTCTTAGTGGCTCCTTTAATCCTCCCACATCTCTATAAAACATCCTTTCATGCATTCGTTTCTATCACAATCTTTGAGTAAGTAGCTAACACCTTCTGGTACTTAACTGGCCAGAAGAGCTTATCAATGACCACACAGGTGATAGGGAGAGCTCAGAATTCCTCCTTGCTCATCTGGATTGTTTCTGTTAGGTCATGATGTCTCATCGTGGCATCTCTGGTGTCTTCTTCTTCATTCCTTTTCAGCAGGCTGTGAAACCACCAGCAAGTGAGAGATCTGGCTACAGTCCCATCTTTCCCACTCTTTATGAATATTGGATTTCATGGACTGACTTTTTCTTTGTAGAAACAGGCATCCAAGCGTGGGCATAGACAGTGTGAATGGTATGAGAGAAATTCAGGGTTGTTTTTTTTTTAACCTGTCTGTTCTGCCATCTGAGGAAGTACCACACTTCTGAGCTCAATACAAGGGGATGTGGGTGGTCTAGTACAGTCAGAAGGAGCAGATGATGATCACATCCATTCACTTTCAATGTTCATCTCTCCATGAGCTTGGGGATTTGCTAGCCTCTCTGAGTTCAGTGTTTTGGAGGTATAATCACTGTTCTTTCCTCTTTCTTCATACATGACATGAAAGCAAACTGCCCAGACACTCTGCTTCATGGTGCAATGCTGCGAGGTTGTTCTCTGCAAATCCATCTGACTTAATAGCTCCCATTCTTCTTTATCTCACCTGGTGCACAGGTGGAAACAAGCAAACCACATGCTTCGAGGGGCTTCTGGGGTGAATGGCAGAAGCCAAGGGCAGTTGCTCTGTTTTCTTGCTTTCTTTGAAAGGAAGCTCAATACTAAGGTGCACATCAGTGACATTGAAGTTTGGTAATTATTTATCACATGCTTACCGTGAACCTGGCAGATCTCATCTCCTAGAAAGGACATTGAAGGAGCACATTGCATAGTATGTGCTTTCAAAAGACCTATACATTTACTAGGGAAATATGGCCAACCTGAGAAAAACCCCAGAGAGCCAAAATAATTTATGTGCAGATGCTAAAAGTAAGCATATCATATATGGTTGTAACATAAAGAAAATGGTCATGAAGATATTGGGAGAAAGACTCATGAAAAAGCTTCTAAAAGGAGCGGAAGCATTTGGACCCTACTGATGACCACAGATTTCTCTCCTTTGGGGTTCAGAGTCACTTTCCTGGAAAGGACACAGACATATCCTGAATTTGGTCTTTACAGCCATGTGTGGTTTCTTCTCTGTAGATACACCATTGCTTGAGCAGCAATCCCTTTTGGCTTAGATAATCTTTTGTTTCTGTCCTGTGTGACAGAAAAAAGTAGATGGTGACAGTGTGCTTCCCAGTGGTGGGTAAAGTATTTCCATGGAAAGCCATTTATATCCAGACACTCAGTTACTGAGTTTATTCTTCCCTAACACCCCAAAGGCAGAGAATAGCTTGAAAAAAATCACTAAGAAGCCCTTAACCTTGTAACATACAGTTTTTGCTAAAAATATATATTAATAATATATTATTGAGCGAGCATAGATGAAGAAGGCCAGCAAGGGAGGAAGCAATAAGAGTGTGAGCGAGGTCAGTGCTCTTTGCCCGCAGACTCTACAATCAATAAGATCTGGTCAATAACTGCTTTATTACTGCACTACCACCCGGAGCAAAATCATTTTTAAATTAAGAATATATTTTGCAAAACTGAATTAACAATATTGAATATTTTGCTCTTTGATATGACTAGCCTTCAAAATCAAATTATTAAGTATGGAAAATGCTTACCGGGTGAAGTTCTTCTTTCTTCTCCTTCCTCACTTTTCCAGCCACATTCCCTCTCTCCTTTCCCTATGCTAAACTCTACTCCTCCGCTCCCCCTTCCAACCCCCACCTTACAGCTTGGGAAGGAAACAACAGCAGATTTTTAAGATCTCCAGCACAAATGTGGATGTAAATTAGTATTGAATCCAGCACATGAAAATTAGGAAAGGAAGACGTATTTACCGGAGCCCAACAAAACTGTGCATTTCCTCTGAAAGAAAGGACCAGGGTGAGAAAATTGGGAATTTTCCACTTGGGTAAAACTGATGCCAAAAAATCAGCCTTTGGACTTTTCATACTCTTCAGCAAGCTATGAAACCTTAACCGTTCCTCCCCACCCCACCCTTGGTTACCCTGGCTCCATCTCCTGTTCTCTTCTCTCCTCCTTTCTCCACAGATGGAGGGGACAGAGGAGATTTTCACATGACTCATGCAGTGCAGCTTTAAAGCATCCATAAGGCCAAATCCACCCCCCTCATCAAAACTACAAGAAACATTATGGGCATCTCCTCTTTGCAGAAGTGGGGTATGAAGGCGAATGCAGACTGTGGCTCTGACAAGTGGTAAGTGATGTTATTGGCATTGATTCTGCAGCATCTTTCTTTGTGAAAACATGAAGTTTTGGTCTTGACATTTTCAAAAATGATAAGCTCCTCTCTCCCCTTCTGCCTTCTTGGGCCACTTTTCATTGTCTGTCATTAGCAGCTAAAATCTTCTACATATAACTCATAGGTGATTGAGTTTGGTTTATAGAAAATGACAATAAGCAACAGAGAGGTGCATCTTAGAAGGGTACTGGTGAAACTTACTAAATGCGGAATACCAATGTCTTCATATAGTGATTAAGAAAATGCCATGAAGGCTATGTTTAACAGTTCGATGCAAATATTTCAGATTGTATATGAAGTCAGCACATTGTGCCCCTTGATTGCACTAATGTACACAATTATGATTTAATAAAATAAAAAAAAAGAAACAGAGAGAAGAAAAAGTTTCACTGTTCACTATTGTTGATGATGCAAAAGCCCATTAATGTGCTTTATATTTTTCCGTGAAAGGATAATGCTAGTTAGACCACACAATGGCATTCTGCTTTGTTCATGTAAGATGACAGATTTGTACTCTTTGAAAAGGTGCGTTTGTTAAAAGTATTGGTGGTTGATGTTGAAAGAAAGAGAGAGGGAGGGAGGAAAGGAAGGAAGGAAGGAAGGAAGGAAGGAAGGAAGGAAGGAAGGAAGGAAGGAAGGAAGGAAGGTAGGAAGGAAGGAAGGAAGGAAGGGACTACCATTGGAGAGAGAAAGGGAACTAGCATTTATATAGTGCTTACTCTGAATTGGTAGCGTTTACACATTATCTAATTTAACCTTTCCTATAACTCTGAAAGGTGGATAGTGTGGTCTTTATTATATCTCAGACAGTTTAAGCTGCTTGCCAGCTCTGGCAGTTGGTAAGCTGCAGAGTTGGAAGTCAATTGCCAGTGGTTCTGACTCTAGAACCCATGCTCTTCTTTTCACTCTATTCTGCCTTTCTAATGGAGGACATTTTGAGCATATTGCTTAGCAAGTGATTTTGACCAAAAATCAAATACCTAAACTATGTAATCAATGATTCCTAATCTTTTACCTAGCCCATGAATCACTTCAAGAAGGCTATGCAAGGGTATGGCACTTCTGCCAGGAAATGCACATACACATAAGATAATTGAAGGGATCATGTACCTTTTGAAGTACAATGACGGTCTCCAGATAAAGCATCCCTGGACCAAGTGTTCTAAAAAGGAGACACCCTGTAAATCTTGCTTTCCTCTAACGAGACCTTGAAAATTCACTGTTAGAGGTCCTCCTTGCCCAAGGTAGGAGTAGAAGTGAAGACTGAGAAGTTGACCTTCACCTGTGTTCCTATTATCTGGTTTGTCCATAGAATTCTGTAGGTATGCCTCCCAGTGGTTTATGAAAGACCTCTCTATGCCAGACTTTGGCCTGTTATGGCTATTTTCTGTTCCAGAAGAAACAGAATGAAACATTCTTACTTCTGGAACAGAAGAATATCCAGTGGTAAGCATACACCTATGATTTAAATTCAAGTAATTTTCTTGGATTTTTATGTCGGAAAAATTTAAGAGAAATTTTTTCATTTTTCATTTCTGTTTGGTAACCACTGTGGAGCCCTACGATGTGCTAAACACATGTCATGCTCTGGGGAAATAGACAAGAGATCATAGTCTATTGCTAGCTTTCTGACATTTTAGTTTATCTTGACTGAATTCCAAAATTGGATTATTGATCAGGGAGGGCTTGATGGGAAGATAGAGAATTCAAAGTTAGGAAGACCTCTATCATCCCTTTTCCTACCCAATGCTCTCTTCCTGACCTATACCCTATCTCTGAACCTAAGTCTTGCCTTCTGGTTGTGCTGTGATGATTTTGTACTTGACAAAGCCTTGACTTGTTTAGCTCAACATGTATTTATCATTTACCTACAATGTGCTGACCACTGTGCTTGGTGCTACGGACACAAAGGGAGAAGACTTTGAGGATCTTTGTCCTCGAGGTGCTGATACTCTACTTGGGCAATGTGGCTACACAGTCTTCTAAGGATGAGATTATCAGATACTCAACAGAGGCTAATGAAACCTCAATGCCATATGAGACCAACACATTGTATTTTTCAGTAACAGCTGATGTTTCTGTCCTTAGGTAACTTCAAAATATCTCAAGAAAACCTTTAGGGTGGGCTGTCTTAGACTGTTTTAGGTTCTGGGCTGCATATAAGCAATCTAGTGGAGAGAGGGTACTTTTTAAATGTGCAGAGCAAAGAAGAGATTATTGACAAAGGCATCTTACTTAACCCAGTAAGAGACAAGAGACATTCTCATCTGTAAGCAATGTGTATTCTCATCATCATCAAGGATGATAGAGGGTGGTTTTGACTCCAAGAAGATATTGTATTACTGGGACCCCTATGCCATTATTTTTTCCATGAAGAATTTAGAAATGACTTTTTCCTGTTTATAGTTTGACTAGCACAAAGGTAGAGAAGACATTTGTGCATTGCTACATTGGCCAAATCCACCTCCATGGTTATATTTTCAAGATAAAAACTGAAGTTCCTTTTTTTAAATATGTAGTTTTACTTTACTTTTGGAAAATTCCCCAATTGAAAAGAATTGACATCCTAGTAACTCAATTACCCAGGCCTTTTCTCCCCTCTTCTAAGTTCTGACCCCTAGGAAACCATCACATGGAGAAGCAGCTGATCCAGCTTGTAGGGTGCAGAGCTAAAGATTTTCAGTTTCCACAGGGGAAAGCTGAGTCCTGGGAGGGATTCAAAGATCCATAAGAAGGTAGTGTTGGGGACCACATGTCATGGAACAGAAATAATTCAGGATTAGAGCACGACTGTTGGTTTTCCCAGATGCCTTTGCAGGTAAATTTGGAGGCTGTGGCTGGGGAGAGATGATTTGAGAGCAAGGATCCTGCAGAACTAGCTCTGGGCCCCAGACCAAGTTTTAAATTACCCACAAAGAGTTTTCTGCCCACCTAAGCATACACATACCTCCATACTCTGATTTTCACGGAACTCCCCACTCATCCTCACACTTACTCACGTGCCAGCCTTGCTTGTTATTTAAAGGTGACAAGCACATATGGCTCCTCAGTAAGAGAATGTAAGGCTGCAGGTACAATAACTCACTCTTATATGTGGTCCCTACATTTTGGTGTAGATGCTTAACTGATGCTCCATTAATGTTTACAGAATTGTATTCAACTGAATCTAATTGGCACTGTTCATCTTAGATGCCTCTGAATTTGTCACTGTCACAAACTACTCTGAAAATTTCCCTTTCTTTGCACCCTTGTTCAATTCTTGCTGCTTCCCCAGATCCTCAAGGTTCCAGATGTCTTCTCCTCCTTCTGGGGATGCGAGAAAGACCCCAGTTCTCACAGGCCATTTGTTGGCCTTTCTTGTTCAGATTACTTCCTCCGGCACTGTCTCTCAATGCCTTTCTTTTTTAATCAAGGGCAGCCTGGAGGTGCCTCACTGAATTTAGACCACACCTGCTAATGTGCCAATGCCTTATCCTGCCAGGGCCTGGGATAGACTGTCTCCACAGAGGCAGGATGAGAATGGTCTAGTGCTGTTCTCTCTGACCTTTGGAAGCAGAGAGGAAGGATCGCAGTGGGGCTCCTCTAGGATTGAGGGATGCAGGCCCACAAATCCATAATGATGTGCTGATGGCCATGAGGTTGATGTAGCTGCCGTTCTCTTCCCTGTGGGGCCCCAGGGTTCTGATGCAAGTTCTGGCTCCAATGAGTGACAGGTGCAACCAACGGCTGCATGAGTTATTTCCTTTGGAAACCACAGCTGTGGCTGAGGCCAACGGATGGCAACAGTGCCACTAGGCTCTCTGGGAGCAATCTGCTTGGCCGTCTCCAGCCTCAGGAAAGGCTTTTAAACTTGATGAAAATAACCTAAGAGGCCAGGTTTCGGTGGCAACTGCAAGTACCCCAGAAATGGGAAGTACCCAGCAGGGAGAAGAAAGTAGGACTGAGGAGCCATGACTTTGGGATGAGACAGTCTGGACCTGGATTTAAGCTCTACCACATTCTAGCTTTGCTAGTTTGGGCTATTTTAAAAATCTTTCTGAGTCTCATTTGCCTAACAGGTAATATGGGCTTAGGTTTATTGTAAAGATTGATTGAGATAAAGTGCCAAAGCATTTTTCACGGCATCTGACACTTTTGATGTTCAATAAATTTTAGCTTTTACTATTATCAATATTACAGTAGGTAGGAAGAGATTCTCTCTGGGAACTTAAAGCTTCCTTCAGTCAAAATGAGCTGCCCAATTTCCAGTCTGGGTGATGGGAGTGACTACAGCACCTACCTCATCATGCTGTGTGACAGTCAGGTGTAAGGCACTTAGAACAGAGCCGGGCACTTAGCAAACACGATGCTGTCAGATGCCATTGTTTTTATTATCATCATTATTCTTATTGACTTAGGTCCACAGCATTGTCCTAAGAGGTTTCCACAGAATTGCCTTCTGCTGCCTTTGGAACTGAAATTTTGTGGGGGCTACCAAAGTGGAGGAAATGGCAACAGCTGTTTCTAGTTAGTTTGGTATTTGAAATACTTTATTTTTGAATTAATTCCTCAGAAGAAACAAAAAGAGGAAGAACCACAAAGCTCTCCGCAGTAATAGAACCCAGCACACTTTGCCACCTGACTCTTTTCATTTATTGATCCCTTGGTGCTGGAACCATCCCCGCTTAGCCCCTGTGTTTAGACTGTTGCATCCCCTTAAGCCTTGGCTCACAGAGTCACCTGTTCTTGAAACACGGATGTGAGCTGAAGAGGGCATTCTGGCCGAGTAATTCCAACAATAAGTTTTAATGGCTTAAGTGGTTCCTTTTTTAAGTTGGCCAGCATTTGAATATTGTATAACATTAACGAAGAGACAAATTTGTATTCAAAAGAAATGAAAAATCAGTATTGCATACAGCTATGATTTAACGATAAAGATAATAAAAAAAAAGAAAGAAAATATCAGGACACTCCAACCTAGGGCAATAAATACACTTGGAATGTGTCACCAGGCCCATTTTCCCTCAATTAGCAGGTTTGCACTCCACATGCTCCGTGCAGCATTCCTTACCTACATATTCAGGTTTTTCCATGTTCAACCTTTATGTGCTTTGCTTCAATGTGGTTTCTGGGTTGTGTTTCATGTCTCTGAAGCATGTAGTCCAGAGGGAAGGAGCCAGAACTCTGCTTCCTTGGCATAGAGGGAAATTCATCAGTTTATTTTAAACATCAACCACTTAGTAGCACAGAAATTTGCTTCTGTATTTTAGTCCTTTGGTTGTTTTTTAATACCTTTTTGAGAATTTGGACAATTGTCTCCCTTCCACCCCTGATTTACATCAAGGTTCCGAATAACTTTGGAGAGCTGAAGAAGACAAGTGGCTGATAACACATGCGGGATCAGCAGCACCTTGAGGGATAGCACCCTCACCCCTGGAAATATGGAAATTTCCATATGGAAATTCAGCCATATTGTGAAGACTCCTTCTTTGACTCTTAAGGATGGGGTCTCTGGGTGCATCTCTTCCCCTAGAGACAAGTCCAAGTCCAAGGGAAAATAGGATTTGCAATGAATTCTTGGGACCATCCACTTCCAAAGTTGGTGTGTGGGATGTGGAGGCATGACTCATGGCATGCAAAGGCTAGAACGAGGCAGCTCAGATAGTATGAGACTGGTCCTAAGGCATGTCAGAAAAGATAGTGAGAAGGGATTAGGACCCTAATTGTGAAGCATAAAGTGGAGGAACCTTTGTGAGTTCTAGGTTCAGGGTAGGAATCCTTGAGATCTAGAAGGAATGGGCTAAAATGTGGATTTTCTAAAAAGGTGAGTCCATCTCTTCATTTCATGCTCCCTCAAGTCTTTTGTGTGTGGCATGGTGATGGTGTAAATGAGTTCCCCATAGGAAGATACAGCTCAAAAGAGGACATATGGACAAGGACCATAGAAAGGATACACTTCCACAAGGAAGTGAGTCCTTCTCTAAATTGTATTGCAGATGGCCAAGCCCAGTGGGAATTATGTATAACTGCCCAGTTTAATCCTCTGCTTTGGGCTAGGTCTGCTTATTTTATTTGTTTGTTTGTTTGTTTAATTTCAGAATGTTAGAAAGTACACGTTTTGTTTATATACTTTGTTTTTGTACAGGTTGAGTCAAAATTGTGAGCCCTTCACCTGGATAATGTGTTCCCTATTCAGTAGGTGTCAATTTACCTGTCCCTTCCTCTACCCTTCCCCCAGCTTGATTTTCCTTGAGATTTACTTCCATATGTGCACTTAAGTGTTGATCAATTGGTTCCACATTGGTATTGAGTACATGTGTTTGTTTCTCCATTCTTGTGATGTTTCACTTAAAAGAATGGTTCCCAGTTCCCTCCAGGTTGTCCAAAAAGATACTAGTTTGCCATTCTTTTTATGGGCGAGTAGTACTCCAGATGTATGCATATGTATGCAAATGTATGCATATGCCACATTTTATTAATCCACTCATGCGTTGGTAGGCACTTGGTTTGTTTACACATCTTTGTGATTGTGGATTTTCTGCCGTAAACATTCAAGTGCAGGTATTATTTTTATAAAATGACCTTTTTTCCCTTTGGGTATATATCCACCAGTGGGATTGCTGGATCAAAGGATAGATGTACTGTAAGGTTTTTGTGTTATCTCCATACAATTTTCCATAGAGATTGCACTAGTTTGCAGTCCCACCAATAGTGCGTAAGAGTTCCTGTCTCCCTGCATCCATGCCAGCATCTGTTGTTTTTGGAGATTTCAATCTGGGGCTGCTTTTGATCCTCCATAAAGATCTTCTCTTCTATGTCTTTCGAGGAGACACCTTATAATGGTCTTCTATATCTTATGGTCAGGAAGTTCTTCCTATAGTCTAAACCATATTTTTCTTGCTATATCTTAAGTTTACACCTTTCTTGAACTGCCCTCATTCTTCCCTCCTGGATCTCTTTATCTTCTCTTTTGTAAGGCCAATACTAATTACTTCAGTTCTTTTCCAAGGAGACGGTTTCTCCCAAACCTTGTGTCATTTTTGAGTGTATCTCTATACCCGTATAGGTATTTTTGTGGCTAGAAGGAGAGTCCTTCTGGGATGGTATTTTTACCCCCGGGTGGATCTGTGCTGTGAATAACCTGAGCCATTCTGGAACCGTCCCCAGACCGGGCAGGTGGCAGCCCCATTTGCTCTTTCCTGAGCGCCAAGGCAGAGAAGCAACTCTGGCTCCTTCTCTCTGGACTGCATGCCTCCGGAACACGAAACTCAGTCACAGACACCATATTTAAACAGAGCAGGGAAAGGACGAAAATAGACAAAAAACCTGTCCATGTGGGCCAGGAAAGCTGCATTTCCAATATGCTGTTAGAGAGACCCTGCTGAGATTCATATAGCAAATAGTGAGGGAGGGTAGAACCTGGATGGCAATCAGAAGGGCCACCCATGGGCATCCCTGGCATGGGTGTGCCAAGTGTGTGCAAAGAGCAAGGCATGGAGCAGGTATGAGCAAGATAAGCCCCTTCCCAAGCACGTGGGGATGTACAACGTAAACAACTAGAACTGTTAGAAGGAACACAACAGCCCATGGAGTTAGGGCTGAGCTTTATGGTCTAGAGAAGTGGCTTTCCAATTTCATAAGCTAAGATGTAAAGTTTGGAAGTTCAATATGTTAGCCAAATGTCAGAGTATGACTGGTATGGGGCTGAGCTCCTGAAGTTGTGGCTGAGGACAAACTATAGCCAGGTAAGTCACTTTTCCACAGGGCTTTCAAGTTGGTGTCAGTTCCAAGAACTAGTCTGACTCCTCCCAGAGGAACCAGAAGGGCAGAGATACCTGTGGGGGAAAGGTGTGCATCAGAGGACAGAACATAGATTTTTGCCTTTGCCCATTGGTTTTCCTGTAGTCCATGACAACTGATGATGGAGGAGGCACTGACTTCAGTGTAGCAAAGGAATGTCATTTATGTTAGTCAGAAAATATGCCCCAAACTACCTGGCTGTAGCACCCAAGGGAACAGTTTGAGGGTTACCCTGGTCAATAGGGCAGGTTGATGCCCCCATCCAATCTCAGCTAGCAAAGGGACAGTATGTTAGAATAACAGTTGTGAACACTAGGAGCCTTCAGTAAAGCCTTCCATCTGTCCCACCGCCCCCACCCACTGGAGGAGATAGCACCTAAAAAAGGAAGGGGTGGAGTAGGTTTCCAAGGCCAGGCCAGGCCTTCTTCTATTCTATACTACTGCAGTTCAGCTCCAGTCTAGACCTGGAGGGAAGAGGAGGAAGAAGTTCAAATTAGATGTGAGAATGAAGTTTTTGTAAATTGGACAGATGCAATCTCTGGGGAGACAGGGAGGTATATGGATCTAGACAGAGAGGGTAGCCTGGTAGTAGAAAGTTCTTGGCCTGGTTGGGAAGGGAAGATGCCAGGAATCACTTTTCCCATGTCTCTGACTTGGCCTAAGGCTCACAGTAACTTCTTCTGAATCAGCTTTGATCTGCCCCAGTGAAAGCTACTCTCAAGGCAGATATAGGTCACTGTTGCACTTAAGCAACCACCTCTTGGTCTGACTGGAAGACCCACTTTTCTGTTTATTTGTGGTCAAGATTTCAGGCTCATTATTATATTCAGTACAGGTCAATTCCAATTCCAATTCCAATTCAATTCAATTCTAACTTCAAATTCAAGTCACGTTTCTTGCATACATACTATCTATTTAGTCCTGTGCTAGGTTTGTTTGTGAAGAATATGAGAAGAGCAGAAGAGATAACAGACCGCATCTACTCTTAGCAGCTTCACTAGTTGATGTTCTTACCCTCATTCATCTCCTTCTTGGCCACCCCTCCCAAAGACCATCAGTATATTCCTCTCCTGGAAGATACCTATCCATACCACTGGCCATGGAACTCCCATTGGCCAGCTTCCCAATAACCTATGTCATTCAGTTCATCCCCTTAGTGCAGTCTAGTTCAGCTCATCTCAATAACCATATGGAAATTAGATCAAAAACAACCAAGGTGTGATGTTGGGAATAGATTGCCTTATGGTCAGTAAAAATATCAGCTTCATGGTGAGTTCTGCCTTTAGAGTGTCTTGGAAGGTTTCTAATATCAGAGACTCTTTCTTATTAGCTTTGGTCTTTGGGGTCTTGTCTTTGAGAAGTTTAGAAGATATTGTTGTTCACATAGAGTTAGCCACATTGGGGGCAGCAGGCAATTCCCTAGTCCAAGCCTGATTTGAAATGAAAGAAGCAAGTGTTTTATAAGAGAGGAGATGAAAATTTCAAGTTTCTTAAGGCCTGGGCCTGAAAAATTGGCCCAGTGTCACTTCTGCCATATTCTATTGGTCTCTACCAGTTACAGACCCTACTAATCTCAAGGGGAGAGGAATTAGATTTTATTTTTCAGTGGAAGAAGTTGCAAAGATTAATGGCTATCTTTAATGTGCTACACCTTGATAAGAATAAAGTTCATAAGTCCAGTATGTTTAATAGAGAAGATGGAAGACTTAGAGATTTCCTTTTTGGTCTCTTTTTTTAACCCATCCTCTTTTCTTGGAAGGTCTTTAGAGTTATAATTTGAATCTGAAAGCTGTAACAACAGCTGTTTGATATGTGAGAATAAGAGATAAAAAGAGAGTACTTGGTATTTAATGGTAATTTTCTCCAGATATTGTTCCAACTAGGGACTTATCCTACTAGTTGTCATGATTTACCCTTAGGATTAATGCTCTGGCCATTGTAGGTGGAACATCTTAGCACAGACTGTGGGAGCCCCTAACAGCTGCCCAAATGCATGTCAAAAGATCTCTGTGCTGGGGGTGAAGCAGGGAGGAGACTCGATTCTTTGGAACACTCTGGGAGTTTGCCCACCTATTATCTTTTCCTTAACCGTAACCCGAGGGTTGTGCCTCCCTTCACAGCTTACAGGGACGACTTTATCTAGAGAGCCCTGCCCTTTTTTGTTTGAAATTCTGAGCAGGTGTTATCTGAGAACAAGCAGGTGTTTGTAGAAATGTGACCTTGAGCCCTGGTGTCTGACCTGCTTTTCTGTTCTGGCAACTCATTTTTCTTCAAATGGGGTTGGTTTCTATTTATGAAATGGCTACAAGGCCATAGTGACCAGCTTGGACATTGCCATTGTGTGTGTGCACTCCCCCTACCAAGAGCAGAGAGATGATTGAGTGCATTTGATACCTTTCTGCCAAAGGTGTAGCCTCCCCTTGTCATCTACTAATTTGTCTATAAAGAGGGTGAGCCAATACAGTATGTCCATGTCACCCTCACTTCCTTAAAGAATGTTAACACTTACAGAAAAATAGAGGGTGCCTTGTTCCAAAGAATCTTCTATTCTCAGGCTGGAAAATCAAGTCTAGTCCATGCCAGAAAGTTCCTGGGCATTTCTGAAAATCTTTGGCTAATAGTAAGTTGTTTAAAACAGAGAATCATTTTGGCTTAAGACAGTGAGCTTTTTAAAACTGTATTGATGGTGGAATTTAAGTCAGCATTCTGCACTTCTTTGTATTTCCATTTTCCTAATCACTGCAGAGAAGTGGGTATGTGTACACATGTATGTATGTGTATGCACACTTCTGGATCTTTATGCTGAGTTAATCGCTTATTCTCCAGGGCTATCAGGTCCTGAGAAATGTGAGTTCAAGTGAAACCCAGAAATAGGAAGTGTTTACACGTATAAACCAAGTTCAGCACAGACATAGATGGCAAGTGTATGTTCTATATGACCCAATTGACAAAATTATATGTTGGAGCAATTTTATGGAAATGTCCCACTGAAGATAATATTACCAAAAATTATAAATTTTTCTGCATCAATCCAGTCCTGGATGCTCGATACAACCACTGGAAATACAGCCAGTGCCACAAAGCCCCTGCAACTGTAGGTAGACAATCATGTCCAACAGACATCACGTTTACTTCAGGCTTTCACACAGGATTTCTACCCAGGCCACATGACACAGTACCTTCTTTAGAGTATAAGGATCCAGAGAGGGATTTTCCAAGGTTTACCCCTATGGTGATGGAAAAAGAATGAACATGCTCAAGGTCCAGACGGGATGAAATTATGGCTGCAGGATGGACTGGTTGTTCCATGAGCACATTCCCCAATATGGGTTTCTTATGAAGTCTTCTTCTTATAGTAGCCCAGAAAGCACAAAGTTGGTCAGTAGCAGACATAAAAATATTTAAAAGGATTTCTTCCAGGTTATATAAAGTATGACAGTTTATGGACATGATTCCTTTGAGGTTCTTTTGGCTGAGTCTTATTTCTTATGAATCTAGTTTTGACTGGGAGTTGATATACCCTTTCACCAGCTCTCCAAACATCCTCCCTATACTACTTGTCTAAAATTATGGAAAAACACCCCCTAAACTCTCTTCCCCAAACTCAGTAGTCTATAGGCTGCTCCCCCTTGCACGATGGTGGTGAGGGAGAGCAGGGAGGCAGCACTCATTAGGCAGCACTGGGGTTTTCAATAGAGCACCGTTGAACAGCAAGGCCCCCTTTAGCAATCTCTCAAAGCAGAATGAGCTTCTTTGAAATATAAGTGGCCTTGTAAAAACACAAGCAGATTCTGCAATATCTATTTAGGGCATCCGGGAATGCCACATAATAGGAACTTGAGCGCACCTGATGGTAACCATATGGTAGGTTCTGATGACTGACAATAGGTAGGGGCTGCCATAATGAATGAAAATGAGATGCCATTTGTGGCCCCCACAATGAAAGGATGGAGATGAAGCCAGTCTATTCGCAAAGGCTGAGCGGTGCCCAGAGTTTGTTCCTTGACTGGGACCGGCTGGGCCCATGTTTCTGTGTGGGAACAGGTGTGAGAGGAATGATGAGGAAAGAGGGAGGGCTTGGTTCTGGCCAGAGAACTACCATCCTTCCTGGGGCTGCAGAGGGAAAACGAGTTTGCAGGTCACCCTGCTGATCTTGTATCACTAAACTCCTTTATCTTGCCAGAATGTTTAGTTTGATGTGGGAGAGATTTCAGGTAGAAATCCAGTTCATTGGCTTGGTGGAAGTATTAAGTATTATTAAGCCATTGTTTGAGGACCAGGGCATGCCGTGTGTGATTTTTGACTTTTCTGGATTTCAGGGCACAAGGTTTCCATTTACCGTCTTGGGGATGATTGTGCTCACCTCCTCTGAGGGGCCCCGGGTCAGGGTGTATCAAGGTTTGGCTAGTCTCTGGCAAAGGCAAAGGAAGGAGGCGATGCCTTATTCCTAACTGTTTTCTTGGATGTGGGCTTACGATGGAGGATGGGAGATGGCCTGGGAGAAGTGGGCCATGGGGAAATGCCAGAGAGTCTGATTGATCTTGTCAAAAAGAATAAAGGTATCCACTCTTCGGCACCCCCCTTCAGCACATGGGCATGTGGGATTGAGGCGGTCACTGTGAAGTCTTGCGGTTAGGCATTCTAAAAAGGAGTTTCTTCGTGATTCCTGATTGCTTAGGACAGATATAAGCAATACCAGCTGGGGCCCAGCAAGCCTGTCTCCAGCTTTATTGTTTCTGATTTATCGGTGGTGTGTCTGCCTAAAAGAACTGATCTATCTGCCCTTTATTGCTAGCCTGTTCCCTCACCAGAAAGGAGAGTTGAACATTAACAAGTGGATTTGCTTTCAGTAGCCGCCTCTGTGTGTGTGTGTGTATGTTTAACAAGATAACAGTATTTTGTTCAGGGGCAAGTGACTCAAATGTCTATAAGAAGATTCCTAGTCTTTTGTCTCCCATCTTGAATTTTTCCTAATTTATTTGAAACTGTGTCTTTTACTTGAGCCAGCCAGAATCCATAGAGTCGTTTTGCAAGAGTCCTTCTTAAGTGGTAGAAACTCAGTTGGAGCCAGGCTGGAGGCGCCAGGCGCTGTGCATTGAAGAGACATTTCAAGTCATCCCTGGTGGACAATTTGCACTGTTCGGTGTTAAAAGGCTCTATTGCAGTGGTTGGGAGAGCCCCTCAGACCTCCCGCTTTGGCAAGCAGAGCTTACAAACGATGTCTTCCGCTCGGCTTGCCTGGAGTTTCTGGTTTAAATGGCTGGCAGAGTAAGGAAAAGTGCAGAGTCTGAACTCTCAAGCTGTGTAAAGGGAAAGGTTTTACTACTGAGTGGAAAATAATCATCGATGTTAACTCTTCCTGGAGTGACCGAACAGAATGATGGACTGCTCGGACTTGGGCTGAGTGGGAAACTTCCAGCACTCTTCTACGAGGAGGGGTACAGGTGGAAGATGGGATGAGTGGCTCATGACTTACCAATCTGGAATGTTGCCCATTCATTAGTTTTCAGAGGAAACAAATAATATCCTGCTAAAATTACAATGCTCCTCTGGGACTTTGGTTCAGAGTTGGGTTCCAATGTTTTGTGGGTTTTTAAAATGTAAATAGTTCATTATTTCCCTCTACACTTCCTTGATTACAGGTAATAATGAGGAGGGAACATGGGAAGAATGGTACATAAATGCTTGATTGCACAGGAAGCAGCTCCTATCATGGGAAGTTAGTCTGGGTAACAGTGAGTTCTGGGGATGAGGAGAGTAGAGATTTGATTGCCTACTCTCATCTTTTGAGATGGAGAACCAGCTTCTGAGTTCATTTAAGATTCAGGGATATAGCAGCATAGCAGAGAAGTTCAGCTGACAGATTCTTCCACTACCATGTTTAATGAACAATCTCTGCTATCTTGTAGATCAGTAACATCAAGGAGAATTTGAGTAGTTTTACACAATTCCTAAAGCCTGGTCCATGGCCAAGGGACAGCTTTCAAAATTAAAAAATATATATTTCTTTCACCACCAGAATTAGGGCAAATTATCATTATAAAAACATTCTTGAGTATCTGTGCTTTGTTTGTTTGATAAAACCAAGTATTTTTTTAAAAGCCCCAAACTAATAGTATTTCATAATCTCCTTAGGTTGTTAAAGATTGTGCAGGGGAAAATATGTATCCCAATTGGTTCAACCAGAAATGGGCATGCATGAATGGGAAGATCTTAAAACATTTAAATTATAGATTCTTTCTCCCCAAAAGGTGGAAGGACACTGCCTTTAGCACCTTCCTTGCTAGAGAGAATTGAAAATTTGGTTTTATCAGACACCGGCATGGTAATGAAGCTATTTTGATAGAAATAGCCTCATTACTATTCATTTTGGTTCCCAACTAATTCTTGAACCAAGGTTTTCTATTTTCTTTCCCCAGGGGAAAACAGACACAACTAGCAAAATAAGATGCTCTTAGCCCCCGGAGCTAATGAAAAACTCAGACCGATTCTGCCCGGGGAGACATTGTGGGGCTATGCTCTGCCTGCAATGACTGAATCTCTACCTTACCAGGCAGTTTGTGCAACTGGTTCTTCCTCCTCACATCTTGGTCTAAAGCTGCAGTCCCCAATGGCTGGTTTACAACTGGCACCGGTCTGTGGCCTGTTAGGAACCAGGTGGCACAGCATCACTGCCTGAGCCCTGTCTCGTGTCCCATCCTTCCCCACACCTCCTGCCTGTGGAAAACTTGTCCTGCATGAAAATAGTCCATGGTGCCAAAAATGTTGGGGACCACTGTTCTAAAGGACACTCCATTAGATTAAAAGGCAAGTATTGTCTTGCAAAGTCCACATTCATCTTCTGCTTGGGAGTTCACTTCTAACTACCCATTCTTACATACTGCAGTGTGGACGTTCTCGCCCTGGGGTTCAAGAGAACCTGGCTTCAGTTCTAGTTTCCTCACTGTGTAGCCTGGAGCATAACATTGAACCCTTCTGGGTCTCAGTTACCACAGATAACAAGGGGTTCATCTGGGTCAGTGTTTTTCAACCTTTTTTGTCTCAGGGAACACTTGATCCTATAATTAAACTTCCACAGCACATTTAAATTATGTTGATCCAAAAAAAGAGTGAAAAAATATGCTTACAGTTCTTTAAACTTCTTTTGAAAATAATTTAATTAACAATCTTTAAAAATTTTCATGGCACACCAGTTGAAAGTCACTGCTCTAGGGGCTCTCTGAGGTTCCTTTTAGTTATAAGTTCAGTAAATTCTTCCCTCATCCTTTCCATTTTAAAATAAACTTTTCATTTTCAAATAGTTTTAGGCTTTCAGAAAAATTACAAGGACAGTATGGAACAGCTCTATATGTCCCTTACCGTTTCCTCTATGAATGACATTGCATTCCTATGATACATTTGTCAAACTAGGAGACCAACATTAATGTAGTACTATTAAATAAAGTCTATGTTTTACTCAGATTCCACTGGTTTTATGTTTTGTTCTTGTCTGTTTCAGGACCCCCATTTGAGACACCACTTAGTTGTCATGTCTCCATGCCTTCTAATCTGTGACAACATCTTCAGTTTTCATTGTTTTTGATGACCTTGACAGTCGTGAGGAGTACTTGTGAGGTATTTTGTAGGATGTCTCTCAATTTGAACTTGTTTGATGTTTTTCTCACAGTTAGACTGGGGCAACATGGCTTTAGGAGGAAGACCACAGGGGTGAAGTGACCTTCTCATCGCTCCATATCAAGCTTGTATGCTACCAACTGATGATAACCTTCATCACCTCGCCAAGGTAGTGTTTGCCAGGTTTCCCCACTGTGAAGTCCCTCCTCCCCTGTACACTATCTCTTTGGGAGCAAGTTTCTCAGTCCAGCCCACGTTCAAGCCAGGTGGGCTGGAGGTGGGAGCAGTTAGGCGCCACTTCCTGGTGGGGGAGTGTCCACATGAATTATTTGGAAAACTTCTGGAAGGAGGACTTGTCTATTCTGTTTATTCATCATTTATTTATATCAGTGTGGACTTCTGGGTATTTATTTTATACTTTGGATTATAAGGCAATTCTGTTATTTATTTTTTTCCTCATATTGTTGCAGTTTGGACTATTCAAAACTCTTCCAAGTTGGCTTCAGGGCTCCTTGGACAGTTCTCATCTCTTCCTTTTGTGAGCATTTCCTCACTTTCAGGCACTATTTGTTGTTTTAGGCTCATTGTGTATCTTCCCTGCCCTCACTCAGCCATTTATCCAAGCAGCCTTTTCCTTGTATTGGAGAATGATGTTAGAAACTATGATCTATCATTTTAGTTACAATAAAATGGAAAGTTAGCTTCTCATGGCTGAAATAATAATAAGCTTTCATGTTTTCATCTTCTCTATTCTTTGTACTTGTTGTTTACATCCAGTTAATCTATACTGGATAAAAGGAGGGCTAATTTATTTATATAGATATGTTTGCAGTCTGAGTGAATGCTGCTTGCTTTAGACATGGGTCCCCAAACATGCAAAGTCTTTCCTTTAGAAAAGAGACATGTTAAGGGCTTAAAGGGGTGTCTAACCTGTGGGCCACAGGGCTTATGCTGATTTTTTGAAGACTTTTTTTTTGCTTATTTGTGGTGTCTTATATCATAAAAAGTATGCATGGACTTTTATTTATTTATTTTTTGCTCATGAGCTTTCATTAGTATTTGTGTATTTAGTGTGTGTGTCCCCTAACAAGTCTTATTCTTCCAATGTGTGGCAAGAAAAGAAATGGTGGACAACCCTGGCTTAGACTATGTGGAGAAGGCTTATTGGAAGAGGTGAGGTTTGAGATTTGGTATCTAAGGACAGAAATCTTTGTTTGAGTGGTAGAGGAGGGATTCTTGAATATCTTGTTGGGAGAGACAGGAAAAAGAAACTAGGCTCAGTGATGGAGTCCTAAAGGGTTTCTTAAATACAATTGTTCTTGAGTCTTTGAGGTTGGCCATTTTTCTTGAAACTGTGATGGATTTTCCTAAGAGTGCAAAGGTATGGTCCCTTTAGTCAGACCCCTCAAATGTTGACAATTAGTTGAATCATCAGTAAAATTTTGTATATGAAGAGAAAGTGAGATGATTGAACTTACTTACATCACTATGTTTATAATTATTAAATGTCTGCTGAATAGAAGACATAGGGGAAAATTGCATCTTTTATGCCCATGGTGGAAGCTGCATGCTTGGGCCCCCCAGTTTTGTTTGATAGTACTTTCTGGCTTCTGGTTTTCTTTTATGTGAAGAGCCTTGGAGAATCTATAGACATGGATTTCTGAGATGTTCTTAAGGTTTCTACTGGAACAGAGTGGCCAAAATGATTAGGGCCAGTACTGGCATAGGTTCCTTAATAGATGGAGTATTGAAAAAGTGCTCATTAGCCTCATCTGGGTTATCATCACATGGAAATGACCTTTTGTCCAAGCTCTGAGGTCAAGTGTGATTACTTTAGACCCAGTGTCTTTGGGTCTTTAAATGCTGGATTTTGTTTTTGTTTCAATAAAAATAGCTGGAATTGACCTGTTATCTCTTTTTTGAGTTAAGTCCTTCTGGACCAGATGGTTTTCTTTATTCATTGAGTAGTTCAGTGTGAATTGAAGCATTGACAAGAAGTAGGGCTCAGGACAAAAAATAAACAAACACACAAACATTTTTTTCACATACTAGAGCACAAAGTGTAGGAAATAGAAATCTTCCTCTTGCACATACAAGCTTTTCTACAGCATGGAACAAAAGTTTTTAGCTATAGAAGATAGAAGAAGGTTTTTCTTGATGTTATTACAATAGCACTTAATTATACCCATGACTGGATGGATTCATGTAAGCTTTAATTTGTATGTTGTCCGAAGATATATAATGATGAGTGGTAAAAACGTAATATAGAAGAATTAATATAGAAAGCCACACACCAGTGTGATAGTAGGAGTCTACTGTACTTTATGTTAGTAAGTATCTCAGTATGATTTTCACTTGGGCCACAAGGATAGATGGATGTATGTGAAGAATTGTTCTTATCCCTCCTAGTTATGTTAAAAGTGTTTGGACAGCAAAGTGATTTTTTCCCCTGTAACCACTGCAGCCATGTCCCATGGAATGCCCCAACCAGTGCTTCTCCCTCCACAGCTCCTGACACCCTCATTCTCCAACAACCTCCACTCAACTCCACTTTAGCAGCTGCTCCCATAGCAACTACTAGACCTTGTCGTCAACTGGAGTTGCTCCATTTTTGAAATCCTGAACTCTGAAATTCTCCTTTCTGACCACAACCTCTGATCCTTCTATCAGTCCTCACTCTTTTATGCCCTTGAAATATGTTCTTTGGTCTCCTTGGGACTCCCTGTCTCTTGACCTTTCCTTATGTTAGCAGTGTACCACTCCCTCCTAGCTTCATTCCTCTTCCTACCTTGTGTGACAACCATTTCAACTGTACTCTCACAAGCATTCAGTTTTCTCGCTCCTTTGACTTCTTGTTTTATCTATTTCTCCAATGCCTGGCTAATGAACTGACTCCCTCTCTCTCTTTCTCCCCCCTCTCTCACTCTCCCCTCCCCTCCTTCTCTCTCTCTCTTTTTTCATTTCTTGTCCTGGGCTTCTGAGTACTGTGGAAGAAAATTTCCTAACCATGATGTTCTACTACATTAAAAATCAATGATTTCCAATCTCAGCCAGATGGCCAAAGCTATTTAGTAATACCAGACCCAGGACTAGGGTAGGGTGAGGGAATTGCCTACAGGGCAAACTTTAAAGAGGCCCTTGCTCTTGGTTCTAGCTCTGCATTTGCATGACCCTAAGATGGAATGCCTTCTTAATTCTGTACCTTCACTGTGTCACTGGAAGTCCTGACCCTGATGTTAGCTCATCTCTTGTTACCTCTTCCATGGGCCACTAGAGATAATCATTCTAGTGGTAGAAATAATGACGTTCACCATTCTGTCTGTCCACTCACACATAAGAAATGACTTTTCCTATTTCAATGAAAATAATGCTGGTCAACAGATTTGAATTACCTCAACTTACTTCCATCCCACCACCAATCATACCTCATCTTTGAACTATCTTCTTTCATGACCTTTTCTCAAGAGATGTTTCACACTCTTCCACTTCTGCCCTTGGTTAAACTTCCTAGAATCCTCGTTCATCAATTATCTTCCTTCCTTGCATTGACTCCTTATAAATATTACTGAGTCTCTCCTTTACTAAGAATTAAGTTTTTATTCAACCCTACCTTCCTTTTGAGCTGGTTCCAACCCCCAATGTGTGTGAAGAATGGCCTGCATTCTTCCCCTTCTTCAGCTTCCTATCCAAGCAGTACAAACATAGTTTTGATCTGGCTTCTATTCTAATCACTATACCCCATGCTCTTTTGGGGCCCTTGGCTATCTCCCAGTGGCCACTTCTGAGTCTTTGTCTTATCCAGATTCCTTGTGGCACAGTCATATTGACACTGCTCTTGTTGGTGTCAGAGGCTTTTCCTCTTCCGCTCCTCACGTGTCTCCTTCCCAGTCCCGATGTGAAGCTTGCTCTCAAGTTTTATCCTCCATCTTCTCATCTCACATCTCACTCTTCTCTCAAGTTTTACCCACCCTGGGATATCAAGTACTGCCTACACATTCTCTTATGAAACCATATTAATATTTCTACCTGACACTTCCCTGTTGAACTCCAGATCCAGTTCTCTATATTTAATATTCCCCAAATCAACTATCTTTCCCTCTAACTAACTTCTTTCCTTCCTTCTTTCTTTCCTTCCTTCCTTCCTTCCTTCCTTCCTTCCTTCCTTCCTTCCTTCCTTCCTTCCTTCCTTCCTTCCTTCCTTCTTTCCTCACTGTTTCTCTTCCTTCCTTCCTTTCTCTCCATTAAGACATATTCACCCAGATAACAAAGTTAGAAATCTCCAAAGGGCCTTGTACCATAATGCCTAGACTTGCCAAGAAGATCATTGGTTAGGGACAGGCCTCCAGGATGCTGATGCACTCATGGTTGGGCTGGCTAACCCTGTGCAAGAGTCACTGTAAGCTTGGTTCAGTTTTTTTGTGACTTTTCCTCTCCTTCTGCCTAAATGGATATTATAGGATTTGTTGATTCCAGGCCAGCAGTGTTATGCCAAAGAGGATGATGCTGGTAATGGAGCCCTTCCCACCATCCCCTTCCACTCCCCACACTTCTGCTGTGTTTCACCTGCCCTCACCTATCCAGGGTTTTGCACCTGCAGCAAAGTTGTGCCCAGTAAAGTTTCAGAGACTGTGCCATGCCTTTTGCTCAGTTGACACCCTGATGAGACGGGACTTTGGTGTTCCATGGCCCTCTGTCTGCTCTGGGTTCTGTCAGGTGGGGGAAAGCCTGCGAGTGACGCCAAGGGCCTTCCAGTGGACTGCGTGACCCTCCTGGGCTGCTAGGCCTCTGTTCCTTCCTTTTCCACTGCTCATTTCTCTCTTTCCTCTCCACTCATTCCCTGGTGGGCTGGCTGGGAATCAGTGGAGGGAAAAAGTAATTGAAGTGCTTAAGAGGAATTGTTTGAAGGAGGAGGAGGCAGGGTCAAAAGGAGAACAATTAAGAAGTGATGTGATACAACTGTATGGAGAAAGAATTCAGTATGAATATAATGATCAATTTCCTAATAATTAGGTCTCTTAGATGGCAGAATAGTTCCCTAAGAGGCAATGGTGGGAACCCCATTGCTTGGTCATTTCTAATTAGACTAGAGAAGCACTCACAGAAAATAGTGCAGAGAAAATCCCCCACATTGGGGGGATGGGCACGTGACCCGGGAGGGGGGCCTCTGTTATCTCTTATTTCTATGATTCATTGATGAGCCCATAATTCACTGATTAGTTAGGCAGCCTAAACTTTAAGGGGCTTGTTGGTTTCTCACCTCACCTCTGCCCTCTTTAAATTGACCAGATCTATTATATTCAAAGGAAAAATTTAGGGCAGGCAGTGAGTGACCTAGGCCAGGGCCAATTCTGCTTCATTTCTATAAAATACGTTTAAATAGAAAAACCCAATCTGATCCCATTCTTTGTCTGCTCTGCAGTGAGCATGGACAGTCTGAGGATTTCCCCTGGGAATGTTTCCTTCCTTCCAGGAACCTGTGGGGTACTGATAGAATTTATTTGGAGGCAGCCTATCCTTAACTAGCATCCACTTGGTCATCAGGTGCCTTAGCAAGAGCCTATCCCCTGTGCTGGTGGAGCATTTCTTATGCTATCATATGTGAGCTTGGACCAGTTTATTAACCTTTCTATGATTTATTTCCCCCATCTATAAAATTCACCCATAAGAATAGCTACTCTAGGCTCAGCTACTCTAGGCCTGTAGCTTAGTGAGTAGGGTGCCAGCCACATACATTGAGGCTGGAGAGTTTGAGCCTGGCTTGAGCCTGCTAAAGAACAATTATAACTGCAACCAAAAAATAGCTGGGCATTGTGATGGGCACCTGTAGTCTCAGCTACTTGGGAAGCTGAGGGAAGAGAATCACTTAAGCTTAAGAGTTTGAGGTTGCTGTGAGCTGTGACACCACAGCACTCTACTGAGGGTGACATAGTGAGACTCTGTCTCAAAAAAAAAAAAAAAAAAAGAATAGCTACTCTATTGGGCTGTGGTGAGGATTCAGTAAGAAGTGCTTAGGACTGTGCCCATTAAGTACTCTGAATAAGTGCTGTCTTGGTGGTTGGTAGACCAAGAGCTCTTGAACTTGTTGTCACTCTGTTTACCATATGCTGATAGGAATGGATTGGTTGTTCTGCTGGCTGTGTTTGCTCCAGTAGGTATTTATTGAGTCTCTACTGTGTATAAGGGAAGAGACAATCCCTGCCCTGGAAGGTGAATGATCTTGTGTGCATTTGTGTGCATGCTTATTTTGGGGGAAAGAAAACCAGAGCACAAATAATTACCCTAAAAAAGTCAGTGGAGCCCCATGAGATACCCTCTCTTATAGGAATACCAAGGACACCGTGATCTCATCTAATGGGGTGTGGCTGGTGATGGCAACCGGAGCAGGCCCAGGAAGGTCAGCAGGGGGCATTTTCAGTTGACATGGGTCTCAGATTAGCACTTGACTGGAGTATGTGGTTCCTAGAGGACAGGCCTGACAGATCCATCATGATGATGTTACAGAGGACCACAGATGCCAGATGGAGAATTCCTGTTTCCTTTGGTGAGAAACAGGGAATCACAGGAAGGTTGCTGGGATTAAAAGCCAGGAAAAGTTGTGCTTCCTAAAAAGACCATCCAGAAGGAACATGGTGGGACAGAACTGGAGCTGGGGAGGTCAGGTGGGGAGGTCAGCACACGCTCACAGCACTTCTGGGGGTGTGAAGCCAGGCCCCAGAGGTTTGCCCCTTGTTCCTTGCCTGTCCTGCATTCTTGGGGTTTGCCAGCCTGCCTAGGGGCAGGGACCTGCCTAGAGTGTGCACAGTGCCTTGTGACAGCCTGGCATTCGTTAGACCGGGCCATTTTCTCTCTTCCTTTTACTTCTGTACAGGTGTGTGGTGGGGCTGTCCTGGAACTGCACTGTTGCCCTTCATGGAAATGATTTGAACAAACCCATCTTTTTAGTCTCTCCCATTTAATGTAATAGAAGTTGTATCTTGTACGAATTTGCCCCACATGTTATTGTTTGGGAGCATTTACATTGTGTTCAGTGGAAGATAAAGAGCTCTTTTATGTTCTTGAAGAAAAGAAATGGCTGTTGTCCTTTGCCATTAGAAAGAAGGAAGGAAGGAAAGGGAGTGGGGGAAGGGAGACCTATTGTATTGGATACCTGTTATGAACACAAACCTTACCAGATACCTTACATTGGAGATAAGCTTTTATTTGCTTATTTGCCTTATCATAACTCTGCAAAGTAAGGATTCTACCCATATGAAAGATGGAAAAGATGGGGCTGTGTAAACTGACATTTTTGACTCCAGAGTACACATTTTTCCTGTTCCAGGATGACCTCTGATCATGTGGCTGTGATCAGAGAGGATGACCAGCCTTTAGTACATGGTGCCAACTTGAGGTGGGCTCAGCTTCTCAACTCTGCCATATCCACTTTGCTCCTGACCTGGAGGCTGGAAATATTACTGAAAGCTGATGGGCATGAGCTGAATCATGCTCTCAGGTGTGGTCCTGGGCAGCACAGGCCTCAGGGAAGGTCACCTTCACCATGGCCTGCCTCTCCCTCCACTGAGAGAGGCTGAGTCCTTCATGAACTTTCCCGCTGGCTGAGGTCGACCCCGGAAAGAGGCACCTGAGTCACTTACGTGCTAAGTCTCAGCCCTCCTGCTCCAGAGAAGCCTGGGCCTCTAACTTGCAGCCTGCAGATTATTGAAAGGAGCCCAGGGACACCTCTCTCCACTCTCTGTGTCTGCATGTGTCTGTCAAAGGGAAGGGCTCGCTCCACAGCATCCTCGAATGGGTCGACAGGCCCTATTGCCAGCCCTCAGCAACAATGAGGAGGGTTCAGGTGGCCTCTGCTTGGAAGAGGAGCCAAGAGGTTGTCGTTTGCTTGTCCCCTGTGTGACATTTGTTTTTTTATTGTTCTTAAATTCCAGGGTTTTTCACAAGGCTATTTCTCTCCTTTTTCCTGAGATCCTGGTATCCCAACCTTTTGCCACAGGCACCTTCCCTTTGGCCCTAAAACATCACAAAATCGCCCTGCATTTCAAAACACAATGATTGGAGATGATTCCTAGCCACCTCTAAATCTTCAGGGAGGTTCAGGTCAGAACCCCCCACTGCGGAGAGGTGTGTGTGTGTGTGTGTGTGTGTGTGTGTGGTGAGGCTGCATAGGAGGCCTGCAGAGAGGGGGTGGAAGGTCCTGGCGCTAATTGAGGCCATGCATTCTGTACTTGGGTGCCGGCTGGCAAGGCAGATTTAGAGGACTATCGGGAATCTTAGATTAAATACCATTAAAGCCAACTTCTTATATCCCTGCTGTTCAGCGTGCACGCGGGGAGAACGGAGATCGGATGTTCAGGATTCTTGTTTGGGAAAACCATATGGAAAAACCACACAGCAGTAAGTCTATAATCAGGGCTTACAACATGCGGCCTATTGGGTGCCAGGAGTGTTACTTCTTCTTCCTCCAGAAGGTACATGGGATTTGGTTCTCTGATGAGGAAACTGAGCCCAAGAAAGGAAGGTCTCTTTGTATAGGGAGAGAGAAAGAGCACATCTCCTCCTATGGTGTTCAGAGATATAGTTCTCAACATGCTTTTTCTATAGTTATTAAAGTTGTCATTTTCAAAGTAGTTTCATGTTTATTTCACCCGATCCTTTTAACAACTCTGTGGGAAGTAGGTAGAGAGTCTTATGCTCCCCTTCCTGGCAGGGAGGAAGGCAACCTCATAGACAGGGCTGGCAGTAGGGCTGCGTGTGGAGGTTCAGTCTGTATAACACACAAAGGTGCCTGGCCAGGAGGGTAAGGAGGAGCTGTGTGCCCAGGGGTGGGGCTGTGTGTGCTGGGAGAAGGTGGTACATTTTTCTAGGGGCACAAAGGCTCAGTATATGCCTTTAGTGTCTCAGTCTAGCCCCTCTGCTCCTGACTCCTGCAGCCATATGGAAAAACTACCCAGCAGTAAGTCTATAATCAGGGCTTACAACATGTGGCCCATTGGGTGCCAGGAGTTCTGCTGCAGCACCCAGTTCTCCTGCAGCACCCTGCCTCACTTTCATCCCTGAATATATATTGTGGCCCCCGAGACCTTGACATTTTCCTAGGTAGAATAGCTTTGTTATGTCATGCCATCAGTAGGACAATGTTTCCTATGCCCAAGATGAGAACATGAGGTTGAGTGATATTCCAGCTCAAGAGGGAGTTATAAGAGGAATTAACATAAATATAGAATATTTACCTTGGTGAATATGTGGTAACTCACATTTAAGAATTAGAATAGCACCTTCACAATTATGGAGACACCGCTGGAAGTAAGTAGATTCATTCATGCTGGGCAGAAGACCAATGCGTTCCTTCAACCAACACTGAGGCATTGGAAGGCCTCTTGCCTCTGCTGCAGATAAAATGAGAAAGGAAGTCCTGAAAGACCAGGGCCTGCCCTCGCGGTCTCTCTGTCTAATGTGAGATTTAGAATGAAAAGCAACAGTCACAGCATCGCAGGGTATGGTAATTGAGAAGGTGGCATCTGTGCCATCCTGAAGGTTGTATGAGGGTTGATGATGTGACATGTGTGATACTTGGGCTTAGACACACAGGGACAGTTTAGAGGAGAAACACAAAGTGAAGGTGTGAAGGGAGAGTGGAAAGGTGAAGTTGTTGCCCCAGGTGGAGGAATGGCATTGAAGAGTTTTCCATGACAGGCTGCGAACTTGGCCCTTCTCATGTGGGCAGAGGGCTTTGAATGCAGGGATTCTTAGAGGTAGAGAGAGATGGTTTTTTTCATATTTTGGCAAGAGGACCACTCTGGCTGCATTGTGGGGTGTGGACTGAGTGCAGAGCAGCTGGTCCAGGGGTAGAAAGATTGCTGTCTGGACCCAGAGAAGAAACCCTTAGGGTCTGAAGGGAGGAGGGGACAGTGGAGGCCTGTTAGTATTTTTTAGGTCAAGTTTTTGAGCGTCTGCCAAATGATAGCATGCATTTTTTATTCCCGCCAACCTCCCTGGAATGGACCGACAGACATGACAACCTACTTGAGCAGCAATAGAGAGGGAGTGGGGGGGGGGGGAGTTGGAGAAGGAAGAAAGGGGATTTGAAGAGGGAAGGACAAGGAGAGACTCCTAACAGGGTGCTTCCTTTTGTACTGCTGGTAGAGGCATTTTTGTTTTCTTTCCTCCTCCCCTTTGAAAGAAGGGTAAAGACCAAATGAAATATCTGCAAATGGCATAAAAGCAGAAATGGGATTTTTAAACAGAGCACATTAACAACATTAAAAGCTTTTGTCTGCATGACAGCCAAATGAACATATAGGGTTGTAGACTGGAACAGTTTATATTGTAATGGCTTACAATACCCCCTGCAATGAGAGAATGCATCATTTTTAGAACTATTTGATTCACTTAATATACAGGCTGATGCAAACTGTATATAAAAAACATGTAAAACAGCATCAATGAATTTCAAAGCGAGCAGCAGATTTTTTTC
>CAUYON010038938.1:0-35000 GCA_963573935.1 Arctocebus calabarensis | reverse complement strand
ATGCAGGGGATTCTATGTTGCAAACGCTCATCTTGTTTTAAGTCATTGGATGAAACTAAACGCATAATAGATGTAAAAAGGCAAACATATCCCAATGTCTTTCTTTATTGGGGATCATGTGAGAATTGATTTATTTTCAAGGAAATAATACATTAGTCCCATTTTTTTTCTCTACATACACTTTTCTCTCTTGAAAGAATATGAGATTCTGCTCTGTGAATAGAAAATCATGGACTGTCACTAACTAAAAAAAGAAAAAGTCCCTACCACCTTGGAAACATTGCAAGGAAACAGTGATGATAATACTTCCTGCTTTTTAAAAACATGAACATGGGTTTGACTTTGATATTGGAGCCTAGAGATCTTGAAGTGAACTAAAACTTCTAATTCTTTACCTGATTGTGGCTGTAGACAGGAGGGCCAAACGCCCAAATTAGAGCCCAGGATATGTTCACAGCCTGTCTCTTCACCCTAGTTAATGTGGGAGGGGAATCATGTTAAGTGTAATAGTCTTGAATCTCAGGAGTAAAATCAATCCATCTATTAATTATGAATATATCAGAGTTGCCCAGAGCCATGCCAACTGCTGGTGTTGGTGGCTTATAAAATACTATTCTCCATAATCAAGACCTGTATCTAGTTTAAGAGATGGGTTATGAATCAACCCATACTGTATAGTATACCATGGAATTATCACTTCAGTTCTCTGCTTGCAGGGAATTCTTCCATTTGGAGAAAATGATCACGAGGCCCAATTAAGTTAGCTGGTTGAGGTTTTGTTCATACTTACATCTTTCTGGAATTTGCTGAGCGGCTACCAAGTCCCTGACACTGTGTTACACATCGGGGAAGACATCCACAAGTATAAAATAGTATCTTTGCGTTCAGAGAGGTGTTGGCTCACTAGAAAATCATACATGAAAAAGTTAAGTAGCAATAGAAGGTGGAATAAGAGGTGTACCCCAAACATTCAAGGGCTATGCCCTGGAAGGCTCATTGATCAGAGTAGCTTCTTAACTTAGTTTTGAAAGTCCTCTCTACAATCATCTAGCTGACCAATGAAGATTTTTAGCTAGGTTAGCCGGTTAGGAAGGAGTGTTAAAGATCCTGTAATAATAAATTATAATAAAATACCAGCAACAATACCAGTTGCCATTTATTAAGCTCTTGTTCTGCGCTAGGCATTGTGTGCTAAGTGATTTCTATGTACTTATTTAACTTAATCCTCATTAGCATCTTACCAGATAGGTATTTTTAATCATTTTACAGATGAGAACATTGAGATCCAGAATGAATTAATTAACTTGCTTAAATGATAAGTGGCAGAGCTGCAATTCACACCATATTTGTGAAGCTCAGAGTCATGACCTACTGATCACAGCACACCATCATGGTTCCATCTAGTGTGGCCCAGAGAGTTGTATCTGAGAGGGAAACTGGATTCTCTAAGTCTAGTGGCTGCCTAGCAATGTGACTCGAGGACCACACTAGATGAAAGTGTAGAGTTGCTTGTATACATTGATCTTCCATCCTAGGACAAGACCAGCAACTTACCTCTTCTGGGTGGTGAGTTTGAAGAGAGAGTGGAGTGATAATTAAGCTGTCATGATATATGATGTACTGAATCAGATTCAGGGAGAAATTAAATACCAAGGGGTATTTGAATGAGAATGAGAACCTAAAGTCAGAATGTTTACCAAAGCATCTGTAGCTTGTTTGGGGAAACACAGAGGGATGGGAGATTTTTTTACATAAAGTTGCTAAGAGGCCATGGGGATTTGGGGCTCAGCAGTCACCACTGCTTCTACCAGCTTTCTGGGAAAATAATTGCTAATTGGTGAGCTGCCAGCCAATTGTTTAATTTCCCCTTAGGCTAATTGGACTCTGATCATGAGCACCCCAAACCAGTGCTCTCTGACAAGGATGCCTGGAGCACAGCACTGGGACAACAGCAGCTTGCAGTGACAGGTTCCCAAGGTGTGGGTGAGGAAGGCTAGAAGGAGGCCACACCTTCCCAGGGGTTTGACGCAGTTGTTACCTCCTTCTGTTGCTGCCTCCACTGTTTCTCAGGGGTGATGGGGCTACTGGGGGTCTCAAAGAGAGTTGCAGTCACCTTAAGCACCTGGAAAGACGGGTGTTCATGGGTGGGTAACATGGAGTCTTGCAAACCACCAGGACACATGCAACTAAAACAACTTTTTGACAAAATGTGCTTCTTACTTTTCAGTAGAAATCTAAATATCTGGCATGGACATAAATACCAATCCAATCCAACAATTAAAAAGATCTGATGAATGGCTTCATGTACGTTTAGAATCAGGTGGGTTTCTTCAAACAAAGGAATAATGATGAACTGTGAGACTTTGGGAAAATTACTTAACCTCTCTGATCCTCAGTTTTTTCCTCTGAAGAGTAAGGATAATAATATTACCTGACAGGGCTGTTGAGAGGATTAAATAAGATGATTATTTAATGGGTTTAGTACTATCAGCTTTGGGAAGGCCTTCTGAACACAAGGTCGTTTTAGTGTTCCAGGGAGATCTAGTCCCTTGATCAATCCTTGGCTCTTTCTCTGTTTTCAGGAGCAGGGACGTGGCTCACATGAAGATACCATGGTTTTATTAAAACACTTTTCCAAGAAATGTTTTAATATTCTGAGGTAATCATGGTGCTCATAGATGTGAGTCTTTGGCTTCTATTTCTTGATGCAGAGTCCGAGGTATTTGTCCAGTGTCCTCTTACAGGACAACGTAGGCCCCAGCTTGTTCATTTAACTCTATGACTGTACAGGTTCCACAGTAATCTGCAACTGCAGTGCCACCAGGTACCCTGCTTTCCATGCCTCTCCAGACTTGTGGACACTCCACAGTGCTTGGGCATCCTGAGTTTCGAGTGTGAGCAGTTTCCAGTTAAGGGGGCAGAGGAGGTCAGGTTAAGACTCTCCTGCCTTCTCTTGTATTCATAAGTGAATAGGCAGTTAATAAGCAGAGTTCCTGTGCTTAAAACCCTGAGTGTGTGAGATATATATACATATATATGTGTGTATATATATATATATGTTTTTTCTCTACACTTTAAAAATACATATAAATGTAACACTCTTTTTTGCTCATAATGAACAAAATGTCCAAAGTAGCGCTTAAAATACATTTTGAACAAACAGAAGCTGCATCTGGAAACGTGGTTAGTGGGAAGTACAACTGTTTGGAGGGGTTTATTTATTTATTTTTTTCTTTTCCTAAGCAAATGCTCTGAAAAGTTCATTTTATATCGAACAGCTTTTTCTCGAACCTGTTTTAAAGTTAATTATCAAAAGCTTGCTTCTTCTATCTCTTGCCTATGGATCCCTGCTGGGTTTGTTGTTTAGCTTTCCTTGGGAAAGAGTCGCTCCATAGAAGATCATCTACATGATGTCACAGTCCAGGGACTCTACCCGTCCTAGCTAATCAGCTTAGAACATCAGTACCTCCTTAATGTGAGATTTGGGACCTTCTGGATGCAGGGCGAGGGGCTGAACTAGTCTGCAAGCACATCACTTCATTTCTTTTGCTTTAAGCAAGAATAATTTGCCTTTTTTCTCTCATCTTTCTCCCTTGTTGTTTTGCCCCTGAAAACTGTGCAGCAAAAGCAACCTCCAGGGTGGACACTAAATCTTCTGATGCAGGCAGAGCAGTGATAACATCTGAACTGAGGGTGCTTTTCCAGGGCATGCTTGACAGATGTAGCAGGGCCTTTTAGGATTTAGTGCTGGAGCGTATCTATTACCCGCGCCGCAGCACAGCTTGGCAGGAGCTGTATGGTAATCTCCCATGAATTCTGTCTGACTTATCAGAGCGGTGGAGCAGGCTGCTGCAGGAGGCAGGGGCTCCGCAGCCAGTGGGGAAAGGCAGACCTTCCCTGGAAACTCTTTGAACTCTCTTCTGTGGGGCATGTTTCCGAGATGGGGTTCTCCGTGCTCTGGAACGTATCATCCCCTGGTCTCCTTTGCTTTTGGAGATAGCATGTCAAATTTGCTTTCACCCCTCTGGCTTCTGAGTATCCAGTTTCAAAAGACCAAATTTAATTTCTAACATGGCTAATGGGACCAAAGTGATTGCTTTAGTGGAGGGGGCAGCCTGCCTAGGTCTTTGACAGAGGGAAATAAATAGCATGCGTGCTAGGATTCTTCCCTCCGTTCCTCCTTCTCTCCTTCCTTTCCTTCTTCCTTTCCTTCCTCTTTCCCTCCCTCTCCTTTTCCCGCTCTCCTCACCTCTCTTCCCCTCTGCGCCCCCCCACCTCCACCATCTTAGCTTCCTGCCTTACCTCCCCTTTTCTCCCTCCCTTTCATTCTCTTTTATGGCTCTGACAGAGGCCTAATTTCTCTGTAGGTTCAGCCCAATGGTCTTACCCAGCTCTGGTCCCATGAGCCTCATTTGGTTCTATTAGAATGTGCTGTTGGACAACCCTGTCCTCCTCTCCTCTAACAATTACTGTGGCATTTTATAAAATGCTAAGATTGATCACAAACACCAAATTGTTTAGATCACAGATTAAAGTTTAATTTTGGAGTTTTGCTGTAGGGTTAGAATTAGCTTCAGAGTGTGTGTCGCATAGGAGGTGCTGTAATTTGTTTTAAGGATAAGGCCTTCAGGCAGCTGTGCATAAAATGAGCATGATTCCTTATTCCCACGGTTGATTTTTGAATGGGAGTGCAATTAGAATTTTTTCACCCAGAAGCACATACAGTCAGAGCAAAGATAATACCTTGAATGCGTATCAGCTTAGGAGACCTCTCTTGGAAATTTATTTATTGTTCAGCAGGTCCTAATGCAAAGAGATTCATGTTTTCCATAACAATAATAAACTCACCCTTTAATTTCAAGTCTGGTGTGTTTTCAGAGACTCTTATAGTGTCTGTGTTATTATCAAGTGAGACTTCAATGGTGAATTTTAATGTTGCTGATAGAAATGTGGAGCTGGTTATTTTTCCTTGCAGAAAAAAAACTATTAGAAACCAAACCCTGGTAAAGCAGTGGCCTCTCTGTGTCCACAGTGGCTTCAGATATTTTCTTGCCATGACAGGGAACTCCATGCCTGAGTAGTGTGAGTTATCTCCCATGCAGGAAGATATGAAGATGACATTTTTTTCTGATTAATGATGATAATCACTTTCATTCTTCTTTGAAGAAATCTTGAAATCAATGTCCACAGAATATTTGTTTAGCATTTCAAGCATAGATGATCTTTCATTGGTCATTTGGGTGCCATAATCACTGAAAACAGGAAATTAGGCTTCAGTTACTGGTCAGTGTGAAAGGGCGGCAACTCTGGGCTCTGCATTGGAAGTGGATATTGTGGAGAGGGATGGCCAACTGAAGCCAACTTTTGTCCAGAAGGAGAAATAATGGCCAGAAATAACCCAATAAAGCAGGAGATCAGGAGCTGAGCTGAGAGAGAGGATTGATAGGTTCATATCATCCCTGCTGCAACAAGCTGGGACTCCAAGGAAACAAATTTCAGGTATAAAACCCATCCCAAGGAGGATAGGAATCCTTCCCCTTCCATCCTCCCCCTTCCTCCCCCTTGAAGAGCGGCTTGAGGTAAGCAGAGAATAGAGGACCTTTTGTTTCACCAAAGGGGAGAGACTAGGGGCCGGGACTCCCTCCATGGAGAGATACGACTGCAAGCCCAGGCAGTCTCATGCCTGGGTCAAAAATAGATCTAATATTCTCCCTACCTTCCTGAAATCCCAATCCACCCTTTCACCCTCTCCTGGTGGTCTGGAAGACTACCCCCTGCAAAATGCCAAGCATTTGCCAGATTTTTGCTAGGGCATGGCACCTCATGAGCTGTAAGACAGTTGCGATGAAACTATAACTTTAATAGAGCATAGAGTCACAAGGGGAGAGAGACTTGTCCCATGTTGCAAAGCGGATAGCTCAGGCCCAGTGCTATGGACCACTGGGGACCACAGCCCACTGCTCCCTGGCTCAGCAGCCTGTGGTAGGTTGCTCAGCTCCTCACCGGGCTTCTGCCACCAGTGGTCATGGCAGCTACTACCACCCAGCTCCTAAGACTTGCAACAACAGGCTATTAACACCCTCTCGGCTTCTGCCACCTGCAGCTCGCAAACCCACTGGGCCCCTGTGACTCAGCTGGCAGCTGGCAGTTCCCACCCAGCTCCTCCCACCCTGGCTCCTGCAACTTGTGGCCCATGGCTGGCAACTCTCGCTTGTCCCCTGCCACCCATGGCCTCTCTGGTTCCCGGCTGACTCCTGAGACCTGCAGCCCGCAACCAGGGACTTCTTCCCTGCTCCTGAGACCTGAAGCCTCTGAGACTGGTGACTCTACCTTCCAGCTTCCTGCCTGGCTCCTGCAGCATGAGGCGGGGGTCAGCGGCTCTGCCCTCAAGTTCCTCACCTGATTCCTGTGACCCTTGTGGCAGGTGGCAATGCCCTCCAGCTCCCCACAGGCTACTGAGGCCTGCACACAGCAGTACCCCAGACCAGTGGCACCACCCCCGACAGTGGCATCTCTACCCCTGACAATGGTGGCAACTCTATGGTCCTTCCCAATGGGGTCAAATCAAGCTGCCAGTGGACCCCTGCTGCCTAGATGCTGAAGACCTTTTGAACTCTCCCACCTGATGGCTGTTTCTGTTGACCAGGACAATTAGTTTGTAACTCTTGACCTGGGCTGATCATGTGGGGACACACCAAGGTTGTACCCTGGTTGTGTTGTGGGAGTGTGGGATTCTCCCCTTGCAGTTGTCAACTGTGGGGGTGGGTGCCAGGGCGTCGTAGTTGCTTATAGATCTCTACAGCTGAGATTTCAGCCCAGAGCCACTGATTCACTAGGATTGGACAGAGACTAGCTGAATATTGGTCAGTGCCATGTAGCCCCACCACACTAAGCAAGTGCCCAGAGTTTCAGGCAGTAGTTCTGAATGGGACCTGTATAAAGCTCTAAGGGAAAAGCTGCTATCACCAATCCCAATTCTTAGGTAAAAGGTTGGTTAATTACAACTCCAGGAGCCCTCAATTCAATCTCACCTTATCAGCTTCTCTTGCCAAAGGGTGAAAGATAAGCATGAGGTGAAATAAATGGAAAAACTCTGGCAAAATAAATAATCGCAGTAGATCAACTTCCCCAAGGAATGACAAAGGAGACACAACAGAAGATCCCATTCATAAACAAATGGCTGAGATGCCAGAAATCAAATTCAGAATTTGGATTGCAAATAAGATTAACAGAATGGAAGTAAAGATGGAATTAGAAATTCAAGGAGCAATTCAAAAGGTGTTTCAAGAATTCAATGAATTCAAAGACAAAATCATCAAAGATTTTGATACATTGAGTCAAGAACTTGAAGCCCTTAAAGATCTAGAAATACTGTAGACTCCTTCAGTAACAGAATGGAGCAGGTGGAAGAAACGATCTCTGACATTGAAGACAAAGCTTTTGAATGCTCCCAAACACTCAAAGAGGAAGAGAAGTGGAGAGCAAAAATGGATCATTCCCTGAGAGAACTGTGGGATCACTCCAAAAGAGCAAACATTTGCCTCATAGGAATGCCTGAAGGAGAAGAGGATGGTCCAGAAGGCACAGATACTCTACTCTAAGAGATAATTGAGGAGAACTTCTCAAGCATGGCAAGAGATACTGAAATTCAGATAGTAGACAGTTTCAGAATCCCAGCATGACTCAGCCCAAATAAAGCATCTTTTAGACACTTTGTAATGAACTTCACCAAAGTTAATACAAAGGAGAAAACCCTGTAAGCAGCCAGATATAACAAAATCATCACCTACAAGGGGAATAATATTAGGATGACTAGAGACCTTTTTGCTGAAACTTTTCATGTGAGAAGAGGATGGTCATTGACCTTCAATCTCTTAAAACAAAACAACTTTCATCCCAGGATCCTGTATCCAGCTAAATCAAGCATCATTTATGATGGAGAAGTTAAATATAATGCCATACACATGAAGAAATTTGCCATAACCAAACCAGCTCTTCAGGATATCCTCCATAATGACCAGCACAATGCTCTACCACTAAAGTAAACTCACTCTGAAATTCTTGACCCAAACCCAATTTCCACAGTGGTGAAAAGTCCACTGGACTTTTGAAAAACTTGACATCCAAAATACTCAAGGCTTTTCAATATTCTCAATTAATGTGAACAGCTTAAACTATCCTCTTAAGAGGCACAGGTTGGCTGACTGGATACAAAAACTCAGGCCAGATATCTGGTGCATACAAGAATCTCATCTTACCTTAAAGTAAATATAAACTCAGGGTGAAGGGATGGGCATCTGTAATCTAGGAAAACGGAAATTAGAAAAAAGTAGGGGTGTCAATTTTATATGCAGATTCACTAGACTTTAAACCAACAAAAGTAAGGAAAGACAAGGATGGTCACTTCATATTTGTTAAGGGAAACACTCAACATGATGATATGTCAATTATTAACATTTATGTGCCCAACCAGAATGCTCTTCAATTTATAAGGGAGACTCTAACAGACATGATCAATTTAATATCTTCCAGCACCATAACAGTTGAAGATTTTAACACCCCTTTGACAATAGTGAATAGATCCTCAAATAAGAAACTAAGCAAAGAAATTTTGGACTTAAACTTCACCATACAACAATTGAATTTAACAGACATCTACAGAACATTTCATCCTAACAAAACTGAATACACATTCTTCTCATCATCCCATGGAACATCCTCCAAATTTGATGACATCTCAGGTCACAAGTCTAACCTCAGCAAATTTAAAAGTATACAAATTATTCCTTGTGTTTTCTCAGACCATCACATGATAAAAGTTGAACTCACCAATAACAGGTATCTGCTTACTCATACAAAGACATGGAAACTAAATAACCTTATCCTGAATGATAGCTGGGTCATAGATGAGATTAAGAGGGAAATTGCCAAATTTTTGGAACAAAATGATAATGAAGACATGAATTATCAGAACCTGTGGGATATTGCAAAGACAGTCTTAAGAAGGAAATTTATAGTGTTACAAGCCTTCCTCAAGAGAATGGAAAGAGAGGAAGTCAATAACTTAATGGGACATCTTAAGCAAGAGCAAAAGGAAGAACAGTCCAACCCCAAACCCAGCAGAAGAAAAGAAATAACTAAAATTGGAGCAGATTTAAATGAAATAAAAAACAAAAGAATCATTCAAAAGATCAATTAATCAAAAGGTTGGTTTTTTTGAAAAATTCAACAAAATTGATAAACCTTTGGCCAACCTATCCAAAAATAGAAAATTTAAGTCCATAGTATCATCAATCAGAAATGACAAAGGTGAAATTACAGACACCTCAGAAATTTAAAAAATCCTTAATGAATACTAAAAAAACTTTATTCTCAGAAATATGAAAATCTGAAAGAAATTGACCAATACTTGGAAGCACGCCAAGTTCCTAGACCTAATCAGAAACCCAATTGACCCAAACCCAATTTCCACAGTGGTGAAAAGATTCAAAATGTCCACTAGACTTTTGAAAAACTTGACACCCAAAATACTCAAGGCTTTTCAATATTCTCAATTAATGTGAATAGCTTAAACTGTCCTCTTAAGAGGCACAGGTTGGCTGAATTAGAAATGCTGTACAGACCTTATGAAATACTGAAATAGAATCAACTATGAAATCTCCCAAAAAAGAAGAGTCTGGGACCAGATGGCTTCACATCAGAATTCTACCAAACCTTTAAAGAGGAACTAGTACCTATATTACTTAACCTTTTCCAAAACATTGAAAAATAAGTAATACTTCCCAACACATTCTATAAAGCAAATATCACCCTGATCCCCAAACCAGGAAAAGACCCAACAAGAAAATAAAACTATAGACCAATATCTTTATCAAACATAGATGCAAAAATATTCAGTAAGATCTTAGCAAACAGAATCCAGCAACACATCCAACTAATTATACACCATGATCAAGTGGGTTTTATCCCAGAGTCTCAAGGTTGGTTCAATATTTGTAAATCTCTCAAAATAATACATCACATAAACAAACTAAAAAACAAAGACCATATGATTTTTTCAATGGATGCAGAAAAAGCTTTTGACAATATCTAGCATTCTTTCATGATCAGAACACTTAAGAAAATAGGTACAGAAGGAACTTTTCTTAAACTGATAGAGTCCATCTACAGCAAACACACAGCAAACATCATATTGAATGGAGTAAAATTGAAAACATTTTCACTCAGATCCAGAACCAGGCAAAGTTGCCCATTGTCTCCACCACTTTTTAACATTGTAATGGAAGTCTTAGCCAGTCAAGCAAGAGAAAGCGATCAAGGGTATACAAATAGGGTCAGAGGAGACCAAACTTTCACTCTTCGCAGATGATATGAGTTTATACCTAGAAAACCCCACAAAGAGTTTGAGTTTGACTCAACCACAAAACTCTTAGAAGTGATCAAGGAATACAGTAGTGTCTCAGGATACAAAATCAATACTCACAAATTAGTAGGTTTTATATATACCAATAATAGTCAAGCCAAACAATCCGTGAAGGACTCTATTTCCTTTACAGACATGCAAAGAAGATGAAATATTTGGGAATTTTTGTAACAAAGGACGTGAAAGACCTCTATAAAGGGAATTATGAAATTCTGAGAAAAGAAATAGCTGAAGATGTTGAGAAACATACTATGCCTGTGGCTAGGAAGAATCAACATTGTTAAAATGTCTGTATTATCCAAAGCAATTTATAAATTTAATGCAATCCCTATCAAAGCACTACCCTCATACTTTAAAGATCTGAAAACAATACTTAATTTTTTATGGAACCATAAAAAACCTTGAATAGCCAAGACATTACTCAGAAATAAAAACAAATCAGGAGGAATCATGCTACCAGACTTCAAACTATACTATAAGTCTATAGTGATCAAAGCAGCATGGTATTAGCATAAAAATAGAGAGGTAGATATATGGAATAGAATTGAGAACCAAGAGGTGAACACAGACACTTATCATGATTTTATCTTTGATAAGCACATCAAAAATATAAATTGGGGGAAAGATTCCCTATTTAACAAATGGTGCTGGGAGAATTAGCTGGCAACTTGTAGAAGACTGAAACTGGACCCACACCTTTCACCATTAACAAAAATTGACTCTCACTGGATAAAAGATTTAAACTTAAGACATAAAACTATAAAGATTCTTGGAAAGAGTGTATGAAAAACACTTGAAGAAATTGGCCTTGGAAAATACTTTATGAGGAGGACTCCTGAGGCAATTGAAGCAACACAAAAAATACATTTCTGGGATCAGATCAAAGTAAAAATCTTCTGCACAGCCAAGAACACAAGCAGACAGCCCTCAGAATAGGAGAGGATATTTGTAGGTTATGCTTCTGATGAAGGTTTGAGAACCAGAATCCATGGAGAACTCAAACTTATTAATAAGAAATGAACAAGTAAATAGTAAGGGACTTGAACAGAAACTTCTCTGAAGATGATAGACACATGGTCTACAGACACATGAAAAAATGCTCATCATCTTTAATCATTAGAGAAATGCAAATCAAAACCACTTTGAGATATCATCTAACTCCCATAAGAGTGGCTCACATAACAAAACTACAGATGTTGGCATGGATGTGGAGAAAAGGGAACACTTATGTACTGCTGGTGGGAGTGCAAGCTAATATGTCCCTTTTGGAAAGAAGTATGAAGAATACTCAGGGATCTAAAAGTAGACCTGCTAGGCAGCGCCTGTGGATCAATTGGTAGGGTGCTGGCCCCATATACCAAGGGTGGCAAGTTGGACCCTGGCCCTGGCCAAACTGCAACAAAAAAATAGCTGGGTGTTGTGGTGGGCACCTATAGTCTCTTCCTATCTACTCAGGAAGCTGAAGCAAGAGAATCGCCTAACCCAGAAGTTGGAGGTTAATGTGAGCTGTGTGACACCACAGCACTCTACTGAGGATGATAAAGTGAGGCTCTGTCTCTACAAAAAATAATAATAATAATAATAAAATAAAAGTAGACCTGCCATTTGATCCTGCAATTCCTCTACTAGGTGTATATCTAAAAGACCAACAATCACTTTATAACAATGATATTTGTATCAGATTGTTCATTGCAGCTCAATTCATAATAGCCAAGTCATGGAAGAAGCCCAAGTGCCCATTGACCCTTGAATGGATTGATAAATTGTGGTATATGTATACTATGGAATATTATGCAGCCTTAAAAAAAGATGGAGACTTTACTTCTTTTACGTTTACCTGGATGGAGCGGGAACATATCCTACTCGGTAAAGTATCTCAAGAATGGAAGAAAAAGTATCCAATTTACTTAGTACTATTAAAAGAAATTTATAATCACTCACACTTTCATATGAAGAATAGGTCACAACTATGGCCCAAGATGAAGGAGGGAGGATGGGGGGATGTGTGGGAAGGGGAGAGGGATCACAGATCAAGGGAGGGTGAATGGTGGGATCACACCTATGGTGCATAATGCACGGGTACATGTTGGATCTATTAGTATAGAGTATAAATGTCTTAACACAATAACTAAGTAAACGAGATGAGGTATATATTAACCAGTGTGATGTAAGTGCTCCTAATTCTATATGAAAGCAGCATATTATACCCCATAAATGCCTTAGTGTATACAAGATCTATGTGTTTATGATTTAATAAAAAAGAAAAAGAAGTGGACATCACTCTGCTGGTGAATATTCTAGCACAAGCATCTATCAATTATCTATTTATCTATCTATCTAATTTCTTTTAAAGGGAAGAGTCTGAAGAGTCAATGGTCTTTGAGAATGATTTCTTTCTGGAAATCAAGACATTAGAAGATATTAATGTATTAATAGTCAGCCTCCATAGTTGACCACCTCCTTACATTGACCACCTCCTTAAGTTGATCTAATTTTCAACTGGACATGTGGTGCATGGATCAGACATGCACCACATGCCCGTTTCAGTGCACTAGCCCTAGTTTTCCATGTTGACAACCTCATTATGTCGGTTCACTTGTACAGTCCCTTGGGTGATCAACATACAGTGATCCTACTGTATATTGATTAATCAACCTTTCTTGAGTTGAAAGACAGAATAAATTCTTTTGGAAAAAATCCTTCCGCTGGGATACATAGTTTGAATAAAGATGTAACATGTCTTCTCAATGTTTTTTTTGTTTTAAAATCTCACAGATTATTTGGTTTCTGGAGAAGGTTTAAGAATATCAATTGAATAATTATCTCTGCTCCCCCAAAGCCCCCTTACTCTCACTCCTGCAGATGTATCAAGCTGAGTTTAATTTTCTATGAGACAGTAGATGGGAAACAAGTTTTGCTTATGAAATTATGATACATTTGGGTTATGATGTTTATATCAACAGGAACCCAAAGCACTTTATTTATCACCAGGTCTAGAGAATATAAATCTACACCAAGCCTCCTTTATGGAAAATGAGTACACCGAAGGTAAATGGCCACTACTAGTATTCTTGGCTCTCATAAGTGATGAAGAGAGTTGGATCCTTTAGTCAAACAGGCAGACTGTGTATTATGAGACCCAGGCTGGTTGTTGACCAACTTAGTTCAAACATTTCAGTGGGCAGTGTAGGGAAGAGGTGCATGGAGTTGGCATAGCATTCAAGCTAGAGAAATGTGCCTAGCCACCTCTCACATAGATTGCTAAAGAGACGAATTTCTATTTTGGTTTCCTTCAGATTCTGAAATCAATTCTGAAACTACTGGAATGCCCATCAACAAGAAAATGGGTGTGGTCCAGGCAGCTGAAGACCCTCATGTTATTACTGCACTTTCCTTCCAAGGAAAACCTCATACATTATCCTCACTCTTGAGAAGTGAATCCCTCAGGTCCTCACTCTCAATGCGGCCGTCCCCAATAATTCCAACTCTCATTTTATCCTTTCCAATTTGTCCTAGAATTCAGAAAATATCATGCTTTGTAACATCTGATTATTTGAAATTTTTTTCCTGTGTTTTTTTCCTATACATAAGTGCTACTTGCATAATTTTTTCTTTTTGAAAATGTGAAGTCACATTTCTTTTTAAATTGATTTGTTTTTGCTTTGCAATATAATTTGGGTATTTCCATGTCAATAATATACTTCTACAGTGTCACTTTTACTGGCTAAATAGTATTCTAGTATTTGGCTACACTAAACATTTAACCAATCTCTCCAATGTTGGCTGTTTGGTAAATTTTGATTTTTGTCTTTGATTCATAGTTGCTAAATCGCATATGAGGTCTGACAATATTCATGAACTCATTCTAAAAAAAGTGCTAAATACCTCATTGCTGAATGTCATGATGGTCACCAGATGGCTAAGGGGAATACTTCGAAGGTGACCATAGTGATAATCAGCAATGAGGTATGTAATGCTTTTTCTAGGATGAGTTCATGAATTTAATTGTCATGTTACTTTAGCTAAGTCTTTGTCTACTTCCTTTATTATTTCCATAAGTTTCCAGAAGTAGAATGCATGAATCAGTATGAGAATGCATTTGTCTTGGCACTTTCCACATTGTCATTAAAAAAAAATAACAATAATTTAATAGGTGAAAATTGGTTTTGGTTTGTGTCAACTTGATTTATCTTTGTGTTTTCTTAGAATCTGTATTTGTGTCATTCTCTGCTTGGTCTCATTTACATCATGGTAGTCTTTATTTAATGCCTGCTTCTTGAAGCAGGAAAACCATAGGGTCGTGGTAGGTCTATATGAATTCTTGTTCCACAGAATTAATTAAAAATGGAAAAAAGATCAAAAAAACATATCTCTTTCATAGGAATGATAGTTTAGAAATTGGGAAAAATTTTAGGAGAAGGATTAAAAGTGAGTGAATTTCCAGTAAAAATTGGAAAATTAAAAAAAATCAAGCTTGAGAGGATATTGGCCAATATAATTTCTTATAAGGTGAACATCTATCTACTCTATGATCTAGCAAACACATTTTTAGAATGTTCATGAATTTTTCTCACAATCCTTCTCAAAATAACAAAAATATGGAAACTACTTGAATGCCCATCAATAAGAAAATGGGTAAATATACTCTGGTATATAATAGAATACAATATATTTTGTAATATGAATAAATCTTGCAAAAATAATGCTGTATAAAAGTCATTCTCAGAACACCACACATGGTATGATACCATTTTTTATGGTTCTCAAGAACAAGAACCATAAGCTTAAACTTATGTACATTTATGATAAAACTACACTTTATAAAGCAGTAAAAGTTAGGACTGTAATTATGCCTGGAGGAAAGGAAGGTGGAAAGGAAAAAATACATACATATTATATATATATATGTTATATATACACATATATGTATACACACACACACACATATATATATATATACAGGATGTCCATCAAGTTATTGTGTAATGTGCACAAACTTTATGGCCACCTTGTTTATAAAAGAGTGTTTGAATTAATCACAGAGCCCTAGGTTTTGAATTGGATGGGGATTCACAAATGTTCATTAGAGTGTGTTTGTAACTTACATATGTATTTTTTGTGAATTTGATTGCTTCAGATAATGTATTTAAAAGATAATAAAGAAAAGAAAGAATGAAAACAAAGAATGCTGGTAACAAAGGGATAGTTTCATAAGTCTTCTAAAAGAAAAATTGTCTTTTTTCTTTGCTATAGTTTCTTGGTTTCTTATAGTTTTTTCTAAGTTGCTACATCCTGAAACCTTCTTCCTAAGTCACTGGTGGAAGTACTTGTTAATGGGTAAATGTCCAAGGTGGTTTCCTAGCATGGCTAACACCCCCTAGTGCTAATGACTTCTCCTCTGATGAGTGTCGCCTAGTGGAGTGGAGGTAGTGGGCTGGAATGACTCAGTTGGTCACTGATACCTTTCTGGCCAGCCTGACACTGTTCTCAGTCACCATGCAGGCTGAATGGGTGACTTTTGGAAGTCACAGCAACAAAGTTATTTTCTTGTCCAAAAACAATAAAAACCCCTTTTATATTTGATTCTACATATTGCTTTTTAATTTCCTCTCTGAATTCAGGATATAACTAGATAATTCAAATATTCTCACTGCAAGGGAGAAGGTGGCAGTTTGACAACATTGGGAATGACCTTTAAAAGAGCAAACCTCATCAATGCCTTGAGCAAAACTCATCACTGAGTACCTATTCATGTATCTAAAATAGTGAGTATCTTTTTGGATAATCTCCTGTTATTTTCTTTGTGTATTAAGCTAGAACATTCAGAAGTGATTTTGTCCCTCTTGGGACATTTGGCAGTGTCCAGAGACATGTTTTGCTGGGGAGTTGGGGAAGTTGTGGAGATAGTGCTGCTGGGTAGTGGGTAGAGGCCAGGGCTGATGCTAAACAACCTGCAATGTACAGGGCACCCCGTGTTCCCCAACAAAGACTTACCTGACTCACAACGTCAGTAGTGCTGAGGGTGAGAAGCCCTTGCTAGCAGTGTGTTTCCTTCTTCCCTTGGAGACAAGGATTCTTTGCACACCTGAAAAATGAAAGTACTCTCTCCTGAGAGCAGACGTATTCAGTAGAGGGTAGAGGCATCTGAGAAGCAGAGAGGGGTCATGCTTGCCCCTGTACTACATTGGCATGGATCTGTAGTCCACTTTCTACACCTTTTTGTCACCTACTGCCTCACGTAGCTATATACTGGAGGGTAGGACTCCACAGAGCCTCTTCTAATGTAGGTACCTCACACCTCCGCTGACTGAATAATGAACCACTGCTTATAAAGTCAGGAACTTGGCACCTCTACAGAGGGCTAGGTGTGAAGAGCTTATAATATGGGAATTACTTAATAGGAGGAGAGGTAGGAGACATTGGCTATCTCTCCCAAGCCCTTCAACTATTATGGATTTATAGAATATTGTTGTTCAAGGGTCATTTGATTGAATTCCCTCATTCCTAGGGGAAAGAAATTGAGACTCAGAGTGGCTGAGTATTTCTTCCAAGTTGCATAGCAAGTCTTGGGAGATATGAAGCAAGAACTCCATCCTGGGATTTCCTCTTCTCTTGGCTGTTTAGCACATTATCTTCTTGAGGGCCTGTCCAAGGCACTGAAATAATGGGCTTGTGATTTTGAGGGATGATGTATGTAACTGTGTGTGTGTGCACATGGGTGTGAGCATGAACATAATGTCAACAACAAGCACCAGATATTTAAGCATAGATGTTCCCTGACCTGTTCCTGATGCCTGATCCCCCCATATTGCTAGTACAACCCGTAGTGCCCTGACCATAGCAGTTACCATATTGTATGGGTTGTGAATTTGACATCTATCTTGCACACTAGCTTTGGGAGGGCTGGAATTGTATTTGTTTTGTTCCATGCTGGACACATACATAAATGTCCATAAGTTATTTTCTGTAAGTAAATAAGTTAATAATTGTTAAGTAAGGGATGGCCATCTCAGGCTTGGTTTGGGGGAGGGCATTGTTTGGGTGAGTACCTTGCTGGTAGTGTAGAGATATGCCCTTCAAGGATGGAGAGTTGTATTGAAGACAAATTTTTCCTACATGGGAATAACTGTGGAGTGTGACTGGTGAGGCAAATATCACTTTAGCTGTGTCTTCATGAAACTGGGGAGCCCTGATGGCCCAGAGTTTGAGTAAGGAAGTAACCCATCCACCCTGTGATACTTTTTATAATGGGTGACATTATATCTGTGGGGTTTTTTTGTTTGGGATCATAATGTGAGCAATCTACCCACAGCTTGTTATATGGAAGATGAGATAGCTCCTCATTATCCTGAAAATTCTTCAATAGCTGCTCATAAGAAGGTCAGTTAAGTACAGAGTGTCCACAATCACTCAAAATCTTACTGTCATTGAAGTTCAATCTAACATTTTTTTCACTCACTATTTTCCCTCATCTCCAGTTGAGAGGTAGGGGGATTGTGCAGGGTGGAGGGAAGATTCTACTTGAGACATGGAGCTCCTTCCCCATCTCCGTGATGTCTCTGTAGCTTCTGATGGACTCAGTTCATTAGGGACAATTTCAAAGGGTTCCTGTGGGCACAGTGTTTATGTGGAATTGCTCCCTGCTCACAAGGCCAGGGAGAGAAGCAGAATGGAAAGCAGGGAGGGAAAGAGGAGATGAGAAGCAACTTGCCCTTGGACTCACTTGGTTCTCCCCCAGTGCCAGGGCTCCAGAACACACCCCTTCTCAGATGCCCAGTTTCTTTCCTGCATCATGAAAACTCCCCTAAAGGCCCATTTGTAGGTTCTTGCTGGTGCTGTTACCACATATGACTACCCTTCCACAGATCTAAGTCTTAGACCCATCAGCCCTCACCATCAGGCTCAAGTCCCTGATCATCCATGAAGCCCGCCATACGGGGAGTGTGGAGGACAGGCGGCTTTAATTCTGGGTTTCTGTGAGATCACCTAAGGGGCAGGGGGATAGTAGCGATTATAGCAGGCATTATAAATCTTTTCACTTTATTATGTTAACACCTGACATTTATTGAGTACTTATTATGTAACAGGCAAGTTTTGTTCAAGCTTTATTTTATTTAATTCTCATATCACCCTTTGAGGTAGGTGCTATGTTATCCTGTTTTTATGGGACACAAAACAAGTAATTTGCTAGAGACCATTTGGTTAGTCATAGGGGAGCTGGGATTTGAATCCAAGCAGCCTGACCCCAGAGACTATGGCTATCGTTACCAGATGGCCAAGGGGAGTACCTTGAATGTGAGCACAGTGGTGTTCGTCAGCGAGGTATGTAGCACTTTCTCTAGGATGATTTCCCAAACTTAATTATCAGCTCTGATGGCATTCCAGAAAAAGAGTTCCAAATGGCTTTGAAGGGTGAGTGAGGTACTGGTGTCAGCACATAGCATCCCCAAGGGGAGTACTTCAAAGGTGACCATAGTGATAGTCAGCTGTGCTGTATGTAGCACTTTTTCTAGGACAAGTTCGAGAACTGAATTGTCTGATCTCTTAATGTGTGCTAGAGAGAATACTCACGAGAGCCACTGCTATCCTCTAAGCCTTGCGTAAGTTTAAGATTCCACCATTTTCAAGGTAGTGTGACTATTACCTTCTCATGGGCCTGCCTTGCCAGGCTTTACTTCCATTCCTGTGGGGCAGACGCTATGTGAGTTGCTTTTCACGACTCACTCTGGCCTGGCCCGTGTTTACCAGGTTGTGGCTGATGGTAGGTGCCACTCCCATCCTCGGTGCTCAGAAACACCTATAACTGATCCTCTTCTGAAATCATGATTCCAGGCTGTCCTTTCTGAACGTGACACCCTCCCTTTTGCACCCCCCATTCAACACTCTTCAGTCCTCATTGGACCTTCAATCCACTGACTGTCATCTACTCACTGGCAGCTGATCACCTAAGGCTCAGATTGTGCTTATTGATGTGAACACACATCCTGAGATGTATGGAGCCCTCTCACCCACTCCTCCACTGACTTCTTTTGTTAACATTCCAACTCTCTGCCTCCCCTGGGCCCACACCCAGGTAGCTAAATGTGGCTGGAGAAATTACACAACTGTGCTGACTTTAAATTTATAATGACAAATCTCAGTGCCACAGTCCTATCATGTTACTCCCTTTGTGAATTTACTTGGCCCCCTTTCAAAATAATATTTCAAACCTCCTCTCCCTTCAAAACATCAACTTTTTTGCTCCTCTTTTTGAGCTGAGAACCTCACTACTTATATCCCCGAGACAAAGAGAAGCAAGAGAGGAGAATCACTTTGGCTGTGTGCCACGAAATATATTAGTCTACCTGCATCTGAACCCACATGGTCCACCTGCCTCCTGAGGGCACTCTGCCCATCTCTGACTCCACAGAGCTCAGCCCTGTGCCCAGCAGGCTGTAGCCAGCCTAGCCTGTCTCCTCTTTCTAGCATGCAATGTTCTTATTGCCTCAAGGCCTCCACGCCTACTGTTTCCTCTTATCTAGCTCTCTTGCCCCCGGCTCTTTCCATGGCTCACTCTTTCTAATCCAAGATCCAGCTTCCATGTCACACTCTACACAAACATTTCCTGATGACTCTATCTGAAAGAGTGCCCCCTTCTCTATACTGTCACTTACCTACCATCTCCTTAGCCTGCTTTCTTTGCTTCTTGATGTGTATACTATGAAGAAAAAATTCACCATCTGAAATATAATCTTAATTTATTTATCTGCTTACTGTCGGTTTTTCCCAGGAGAATGTGGGCACCACCATTGTGGGAAACTTACTTGTTTGTTCGTTGCTGTGTTATTTGCACTTGACATATAGTTAAAACCAACAGGCCTTTACACCCTCAGGGGACAATCTTCAAGTAATGTGGGACAGAAGTTAGTGGATGCCTACCCCAGATTCTACTAAAATCATATAGTCGATGCTTAGTTAATGTCTTGAATAAAAGCACAAAGGAACAAAGTAGGACCATCTCAAATGACCTTGGGAAAGTAACTTTTATTGATATCAGATTTTATTATCCATGAAGTAGGAGTATTGGCTCTTATTTTAGGGTCTACCTAAATGAGGGGCATTTGGGTAGCCGCAGTCATTGTCTATGATACTGCCACTAGTTTAGTTTACCTGTAATGCCCATGAATTTCATGGGTTTCATGTGAATCCTGACAACATGTGTTTGGCTGGAGTGTTCTAGTTATGGATGTTGAATAGTAGAAGAAAAATTAAAATGCTGTGTACATGTGAGGATATGAGTGCCAAGAGAGCACAAGGGAATTGCGTAAAGGCTCAAGTCCAGATTAGGCTCACTGCATGCAGTGGACAGGGCAGGCAGGTCTGTGCAGAGTGTGTGCTGCGTGGGGCTCAGCGATCCACATGCCCAGTGATCCTTCTGCCTATTCACGCCTTGGCCCCAGCAGGTGCTGGTCCCCAAGAACTTTTGGTTTGATTTGTATGGCTCATCTGGGGAGGAGAGTTTATGAAGTTTATTATCAAATTTAATAATAATGACAATTGAGGCATTTTCTTGCTTATTTTCTAGGTGCCCCAGTGCCAAGGGTTTTATAAGTTGTCTTATTCAGTCTCCTTAACACCCCATTGGGAGGAAAACTGTAGCCCACACTGGTGTGCCAACCGCCTCGGTAGCCCCACTTTAGGGTACAACAGGCATACTTGGTGCCCACTGACAGCTTTCCACCTCAAGTCCCTTGTGTCTTGGCTTCCATGCTTGAGAGTGTTTTCTCCTTGATAGTAGTTTTCGCTGCCCACACACAAGGCAGCCCCAAAGCAAGTGGGCTTCACAGCCTTGGGGCAATCTTCACATAGTGCAGCCCGGGAGACAGCAGATGACTACCCCAGCTTGTCCATCCTGGTGGCACAATTCTCTGGTGCATTGTACCTGGATCCTAATGGGTCCCCAGAGGGATAGAGTTTCATGGCTCACCATTGCTCATTTTCTGGATAATTTTCCTTCACTGCCTCATTTTCTTCCCTCCTTCATTTCTGTTTACTGCAACCACCTCCCAAATAAAGTAGTACCCACATCCAAATCCCTCTCTCAAGGTCTGCTTTTGGGGGAACCCAAAGCAAGGTGATAATATATTTCTGCTTTTCAGATGAAGATACTGCAGAGAGAAGGAGAGAGGATCCTCTCTGCATCTAGTTTATGTCTCTCTTTAAGCAAATTAGAGTTTGCCAGCCTGACTCCCATCTCCTAGGTGAACTATAACCACTTTCCATTGCTAAGTCTTTGGGATCACACCCCAGTTGTTTCTAAAATATGAAAGCATTTGGCTATGTTTGTTCCCTGGCAAGGGGCAGGGCATCCTAGTGGGGCCCACGATGAGGCATGTAGCCAAGACATCTGGGCCCTCCTGGTTGAAAACAGCATGACACATGTGTTGGAAATGCCTGCCTCAGAGCCCAGGCAGACATGACCTGACAGGCTATGTCTGTTCTGTTGTGTTCCATGTTGCAGTGACTCAGATACAGGTGCGACCTTCTTCTTTCCCAGGGTCTCTGCCCTTCCCTAGACATCTGGGCTCTGTGTAGGTAGAACCATATCCTTTTAGGAGAATCTTTTAGCCCAAAGTGTGGGAGGGAGAGAGGAGGCTTACCTCTGATCACCAGTGGGGACAGTGGAACCTAAGTGGGAAAATTGGGATGATTTGGGGGGAGAAAGTGCTGGTCGTAGGCTCAGGATAATGCTTCCTGAATCTGCATGAATTCTGTAGGCTAGCATCTTCTAGGTGACATTTCAGTGCCTGGAGCCCCAGTGATTGCAGTACGATCTACATGAACTGCAAGTCTTGTTTGGTCAGGAATCCTAGCAAAGTATTAGGCTCTACCATAAAACACGAGTAATGACCTGGAACTCATAAGACTGTTAAGGGGACAAATTGGGATTACATCAGACAGGAGGATGGAGCCTTGCACAATGCTTGATGTTCTGGCCCTACCCGCCTGTGTGCCTGTGTTTCCATGAATTGGCAAGCAACTGAGAGGTAAGGCTTTCCCCTCATGTCAGTTGTATGGAATAGGGAACCGATAGGCATGAGAAGCCCTTTGTGAGAAATATTCTTTGCAGGAAAGATCTTGGGTATCCCCTGGGGAGGAGTCCCCTTTCCTCCCGGCCAACTGAGGGAAGTACATTACTGAACTACTCGTAGGGGGACTCTGGGCTCCCAGCCTCATAAACCAGAGGAGTGATTCCTCAATGTTGATGAGTAAGAATTGTGTGGAGGAGCTTATTCACATGCTTATTATCTGGCAGTGCCCTGACAGATGCAGATTTCATAGGTTTGTATGTTCAGTAAGCACCACCAGCTGATTTTATCTGGTTCCGAGAGATTGCTTTTGAGTATCAGTGATGTAGGCAGTGCCAGCATCCCTAGTGCCCTGGGTTCTCAGAGTCTTGTCTTTGGTGCGTCAGGTGTCATGATATGATCATGATTTTCATGTGTCAACTTGAATGGATTAAGGGATAGTGAGATAACTGGCAAAACATTGTTTCTGGGTGTGTCTAGAGAGCGTTTCTGGAAAAAATAGCATTTGAATCAGTAGACTGAGTAAAGAGGATGCTTCCTCACCAATAAGTGAGAACGACCTGGTCCAGGAGGGCTCACATGGAACAAAAAGGCAGAGACAGAGTGAATTCACTCTCTCTTCTTGAGCTGGGATGTTCATTTTCTCCTGCCCTCAGACATCATCTCCCTGTCTTCACACCCCAATTGAATCACACCACAGGCTTTTCTGGTTCTCTAGCTTGCAGTTAGCATGTCATGGCACTTCTTGGCCTCCATGTTTGTGCGAGCTAATTCCCGCAGTAAAGCCCTTCTTAGGTATCTATGTATATACTATTGGTTCTTTTCCTCTGGCAAGTCGTGACTAGTTCAGAGGGCCAGACAGGAAGTTTCCGGCTGTATAAGGCAGATTTTCTAGGCAAGTCCTCAGCAATGACAAAGTGGTGCCTAGCCAGGGACTCCCCTGAGAAGAGCTGTACCCCTCCTCCATTGGAGACATCCCAGGATAAGAGACTTGGGATCTCCTCAGAGGAAATCTACCATTATTAAAATAATTCTCTCTTTACTCAGACAGGGAGGAAGGAGACTTACCCCCGACTTTGAAATCATGACTACTTCTTGACAACCCAGTTCCAGTATCTTGTCCCCCATCATGGATTGCACATATGTTCCTGAGCTGGCCAAGGATGTGGAGCAGTACAGAGGAAGTTCAGTCACCTTCATGGGTAGGGTTGGGGAAGGTCTTGAAAACTCTTAGGGAAAAGTTTTGGTTCCTCTTCCCATCTGTGGTGAAGAGGCTCATCTGTGCTTCTCTGATCCCAGGCAGCTGTGTGGTGAGCTCCCAACATTCCTCCAGATCTGGGAGCCACTCAGCAGTTTAGCAATAGCTCCACAGCCCAGTAATCTGCTTGCCAATTTTTGAGAAGGGCATTTGCTGTTCTGTTTCAGCCCATCCAGCTCTCCTATCTAGCTCTGAGGTCTCTTCTCTCTCTCTCTCTTTTTGTACTTTCTTTTACTTTCTCTGTTTCCTCTTTGCATTTGTTTTAGCCCTCTACAATTGAAATGTCTGTCTTAAATATGCAAGCCCAGTTCACAAGTTTACTAGGCTTACTTAATAGGAAGAACAATGATTACTGTCTCTGTTTATTTTACTTAGTGATCCTCAGGAAGGAAAAAGGGAAATCTTTTGCCTGGAGGGAAACTATGATCACCCTAAATTTGTATTTGTAAAGAGGAGGAGAAAACTCCTATTGTGATTATAGTAGTGATTATTGGTCAGGTCCCTTTCTATTCTCTCTTCAGTGACAACCTTGTCATATACCAAAGCCTGAGGAAAGAGAGCATCTTGGGGGATTGGGTGAGGCAGGGGACTGCTGAATTGTCACACTAGAAGCCCAAAGAGTCATATATTTTTTTCTTTTAAACTACTATATTGAGGCATCATTGACATCCAATAAACTGTATGTAAAGTATACTTTGATAAATTTTATAAGTGTTTACAGCTGTAAAATTATCACCACAATGAAGGTAGTGAATACACCCAGTCCCCACAAATTTTCTGTGTCTCTTGATAACCTTTCATTCCTGCCCCTCTAGGCCCCTCTCCCATCTCAAGTGGTCACTGATTTCCTATTTGTCACTATTAGCTTTTATATTCTAGAGTTTTATTTAAGTGGGACCATGTAACATGTGTTCTTTTTGTCAGACTATTTTACTCAGCATAATGATTCTGAGATCCATCCATCCTGCTGGGGAAAGCCATAGTTCTTGGTTTTTATTGCTGAGGAGTACTATTATAATTGTATGTATATCCTGCAATTTGTTTATCCATTCACCTGTTGATGGATATTTGGGGCATTTTCAGTTTGGGTTAGGTAATAAAGCTGCTATAATATTTGTGTACAGATCTTTATATGAATAATATATATTTCCTCTTCTATTGCATAAATAACTAGGGGTGGAACAAGGAGTCATATAGCTTTTAAGAAGCTGCAGGGATGAGTTAAACCTAGGTCTGGCAGTTAGGAAATCTGTGTTTACGATCAATTTTCTTAAATGCCAGTCAAAACTACCTTGAGCTATCACCTAACCCCAGTGAGAATAGCCCACAATGCAAGGTCCCAAAGTTGCAGAGGCTGGCTGGAGTGGGTATGGAGAAGAAGAAACACTTATACACTGTTGATGGGATTGCAAACTAACACAGCCTTCTTGGAAAGAAGTATGGAGAATCCTCAAAGAGCTAAAAATGGACCTTCCATATGATCCCTTTACTAGGTGTCTACCCAGAAAAAAATGATAATTTTACCATAAGGACATTTGTACGCAGATATTTATGGCAGCTCAATTCACAATCTCAAAGATGTGTAAACAACCCAAGTGCCCAACTCACAAATGGATAAATACACAGTGGTATGTGTATACCATGGAATACTGTTCAGCCATAAAGAAAGATGGAGACTTTACATCTTTTGTATTTACCTGGATAGAGTTGGAGAATATCCTCCTAAGTAAATTATCTCAAGAATGAGAAAGCAAACATCCTATGTACATGATACTATTTTGAAACTAGGAAATGAACAACTACAGGCCTCCAGGAGAGAAAATCACAATTAAATTAAAAAAGGGATGAAGTGGGAAAGGGGGAGGGAGATCTTTTGCCTAGTTACTAGCTGTGTGACTTCATGTAAGGCACTTTTAACTCTGTGTGTCCAGTTTTCTTGTTTGTCATGGAAGATACAGATTGATTTTTCCATTTCACGCACATTAGAAGAGGACTAAGGGACATAACCTAGGAGGACAATGCCAAGTTTAAAGGTACCACAGAGCACTATGAAACCATTATCAAGAATAAGTTCTTTGAAAGGATAAGTCTATGCTTTAGGTCTTGCTTTGTAAAGAGATGGTCCAAAGGTTTTGAGGTGAAGAATTGCATTGGTGTTCACTTGCTGCCCACATTTCCAAAGTTACAGGTGTAATTCTTTTTTTTTTTTTTTTACTTTCCACGTCACCTCTGTCCCTTGTTATCATCCTTCCGTGAAGACAGACCTTTTGACCAAGTGTGAACAAATAGAAGCACCCAGTGAGACAAGTTCCAGTTGAAATTCACCTTCCTCCCTGCCTTTGGTTCAGAAATCCAGATAGTAGAAGAATATTTGGAGGTGATATCATAGAGCTTAGGCCTATGAAATCTTTAGGAGTTTAACTAAGGAAAAGTTGTCAAAGGTGCTCATGTGTCAGTCTTACTTTTCCATGCACTTTCTTTCCCAAGAGGTAGTGGACAGAGAGGGTAGTATCTTTGGGGTGTGGCAGGTCATGTTCACATCCAGGTTTCATATTGACCTATATGTCTTAGGGATACTGGCTCACCTATGAGTCTGTTTTTTTAATCTATAAAATAGGAATGTTAATTATAATGTGTACTCACTTCAATTATTGTGAGAAAACTGAAGATGCACAGCTCAGTTATGCTTTGAAAGCACAAAGCTCTGCCACACGTTCAGTGCTGTCTTTCCAAACTGCGTGTCTTTAGAAGGAGCTGATTCTTCAGTGGATGACCTGGGTGATCTTATATACATTATGTTTGTTGGGAGTGGCAAAGTCTTCCCTCATTGTCAAGATATCATCCTCCATGTATTTGAAATCTCTCATATTGGTTACTGCTTTGAGTTAAGGCAGTGAGCCTTCAACTTTAAAAGAGCAAGTACATTTACCTGACAGTAATAACCTATTTATTGGTGTATTAATTGGACTATTTTTTCTAGTGAAGTTCTTCAGAATATAGGCATAGAGTAAATATAATAAGGAGTGGTTAGGAGTGCAGAGAGTGGAACACACATGAGGAAGTTCAGGGCATTTCACTGGGTAGGAAATGACAAATTCTGACCTTCTCATTTTTTTCTAGGGCCATGCCTGGCTCAAGGAGGCTGTAGTTCTATTAAAAACTCATTCTTTATCTCCTTTAAATGCTCCACCATTCTTTCCGTTCTTCCCAAACTTAGTCTACCACTAGAGGTGGTCTCTTAACAAGGCAAACAACAATGCTCTGTTGGTAGTGAGAGTTTCTTTCATGCATGCTACCTCCTTGGTTCTCGTGATTTTTCTGTGAATCGATGAAGGAAACAGATAGTGTTATTTCCATTACATAGCTGGAGAAAGGGAGGCATAAAGAGGCCAAAAGGCTTTTTCAGACAACTATTGAGAATGTCAAGTTCCTGAGGCTGCCACCTAGAAGAGACTTCAGGAGTCAGAGAACTTGCTCTGATGGGTGCTGATTTTAGCCACAGATGGCTGACTCCTACCAGAGGCAAAACTGGGGAGAGATCCCTGCTCTTTTTTTCTCCCATGTCTTTGGGGTATAGAGTTCTATCAGACACTGTGTCCCATTTATCCTTGGATGCTTCAGGGACATCTAGATGACTTGGATAAACAGAGGAGGAAATTATTTTGTCAAGAACATGCCTACTTTTCAGTGAACTAGAGATGGCTATGACAAGTTTGCACTGTGCTCTGCTTTCCTTCTGGCCAGCAAATCTTCCATAGAGTGGCTGATGCTGTTTCTTAGGGAGCTAGCCCTCTTCACTTCTGGAACTGGACATGGGAATTCTGCTTTCCCCAGTTTCCCTCTGCAGTGTGTTAAAGGTCAACGGCATTTTGACAACATTGTTTTCAACTATTTTATGGGAGAACTGAGGCACAAAGAAATATAATGACTGACTCAAGGTCATGTGCCCTGATGATGAAACTCAGATCTCACTCTCTCATTTCAGTTTTCTTTCAGCAACACTGTGTGTCTCCCTTCGTACCTCTGAGACTTGGGTCTAATGTGAGTCCATCTTACAGAATACAAAGCACTATGCTTCTTGTTTCCTGCTGTCCTTCTCGAGGCAGAGGAGACTCTGACAACCGTAGACCTGCTTATTCTCAGAGATGGTGGCCACAGACGACTAGAACTTGGTCACCTCTTTGAGGAAATGACCATGGTCATTGGCACCCAAGTCTTAACATTTTAGCCCACCCCTGGGCTTCCAGATCACCCTTTTTCCTGTTGAAGGTCTTTCAGCCTTCTAGAAATAGAGCCATCTTCAGGAAGTCTGGGCTCCCAGAGACCCAGACACGGTGGTCAGGAACAAGGAAAGGGCCAGCCCAATTAGCAGTAATGGAATAGGTACATTTATCTCTGAATGATGCTCTCTCATGCCCATTGTGTTGTCTCCTCCTTTCTGTGCTTTTGTCCCAAGGGCCAAGAAGCTGACCATTTGCATTCCTCACTTTCCTTAACCTAATTCAAGTAGAATGCTTAGTGGTTCATGCCTCCTACCGAAAATTACTTATTCTTTGTCCAGACTCATTGCCACGGAACTGATAGTCTATTCCAATGGATGAATGTATGAGAGGACTTAGTGGCTGATCATGCTTTACTGTGCTATCTTCCATGAGACATTTGCATTTGGAGGGCAGCCCTAAAACTGACTATGATTCAATAAAAAGGTCTGATGACTCACAGCTGCTGTAACAGGTTTGTGGGGAAGGCTTGCATATGACACAGAGGCAGCCTGAGGAATTGAGAAGAAGTTACCTCCTATAGTTATTCCTATAAGCATTCCTCTTAGCCATTCCTAAATTTGATGTTCTATTGTATTTTCTCCATATCTTCATGACTTCCCAGTTTAATATATCTCTTCTTGGACTTAAAACTCCCCCCAAACAGAAAAGTTATTGGTGTATCCACATGTACATAGTCATACCATGCCCTCGAAGTTTACTTACCTGGCTAGCTGAACATACTGGGAACATGGCTATAGTCCTTCCCTAATATTTGTGGCATCTAAGGCAAGAGTGCAAATGGAAGCCCGTAGTAGCATATATCCAAATATTTCAAAGTTGTAAAATGTGTACCTAAAATGTGTCTATTCTCTATCTTGATGATTATACTTCTTTAATGGCAAAATTGACAAATATGTCTAAAGCTCTTCTTTTTATTTGACTGAAAGTTGGCAGAAAATCAAAGATGATAGAATTTAATTGTTACTGAGCATAGCTGAGTCATTTTTATGGTTGATGATGTTTGGTTGAGTAATAAAATAAAGGCACATGTGTATTTTATTTTCTTTTATTTCAACAAAATCACTAATTATAGTGATCAAAATTTTCACACATTTGGTTTTCTATCGGCAGTAGTGATCTAAGAAATAAAAACTATAATTGTAATAAAAGTATGTAAATTAATATGTTTTTATAAAAACAATATACAGTAAACATAAAACATTAGTTAAAATTATATTTATGTATATTCTCAAACAGTTATTTTTCTTCTAAAATACATAAAAGTATTTATTATAAGATGAAATATAAACTGTAATTAATGGTAACAAATTTCTAAGTTGAAGTTATGAAAATAAAGCTGACATTTTAAATTAATTTTTGAAAATATAATTAAATATTATTTTTAAGAAAATAAAATTAATGTCCATCTACTTGCTAAGCTAAAGATTTACTATCATGCTTTATAAGTGTTACACCTAGATTTAGATACATACATAAATGTAAGAGTAGTATGAACTGGTAAATATTATAAAATGTTCCCCAGTCACCCTAAGCAACTGTAAATACCATGCTTATTCATGAGTTACTCTGAAATCATGAATTGGGACACAAAGAAAAGCATGAAAAGAATGCTCAGCACTTCTGGGAAACCAAACTTATTCAAGAATCTATTGAATTCAAGCTATCTAAGGAAAAGGATTTGGCAAGATAACTCATATGTTTATTCTTTTAGCTAAGCAGTTTTAATGCTCAATTTCTCCATATTCTGAAGCGGCATCAGTATCAATGTCAGTAGCAGCACAGCCCACAGTGTTCATGGCATTCCAACACAGTTACTTTCTGTTTTGAGAATACAGAGAGAAAGATGTGGACAAGACATTCCTGGGACCTGACTAGTATTGATCATAAGAGTGGATGTTTGGGGTTACTGGTTATGCTGTGGCAGTAATGACTGCTGGGTCCTGAATAATAGCAGTATCCATGTGTGCATTTTAATTTTGTTTGTTGGTGGTAAGTAGGCATCTCTCAAGCACAAGGTCTATGACAAGAATCCCTCTTGGTTGGGTCTAGGGTGATTACTATATTAATCGTTTCTTTAAAGAAATAGAACCAACAGGATTAATTGATTTAGCTATTATCTATCTATCCATCCATCCATTTGTCTATCCACTGTCTGTCTGTCTGTCTATCTATCTATCTATCTATCTATCTATCTATTCATCCATCCATCTATCTAACTATGGAATTGTCTCAATGATAGAGGTGCCCATGTGTTCTTTAATAAGTGCATTTTTATTTTATTTTGTTTTGTTTGTGGTAAGTAGGCATCTCTAAAGTATAAGCCTTATGATAAGGATTCCTCTTGACTGGTCTAGGGAGCCTGTATTAATCAGCATTCTTTAAAGAAACAGAACCAACAGTATTGATGAATTTAGCAGGCATTCATCGATCTATCCATCGATCTATCCATTTTCTATCTGTCTGTCTATCTTCTACTACTACTACTTCTACTACTACTACTACTGCTACTGGATTGGCTTATATGATTACGGAGGCTAAGAAGTCCCTAAATATGTAAGCAGCAGGCTGGAGACCCAGGGAAGTAGATGGTGTAAGTTTCAGTCAAAAGCCAGCATGCTCAAGACCCAAGAACATCAATTTTTTCAGTTTGAGTCCAAAGGTAGAAAAAGACCCATGTCCATCTCTAGTAGTTAGGCAGAAGTTTTCTCTTAGACTTTTTGTTCTGTTTAGGTCTTTAGTTGATTGGATGAGGCCCACTCTCATTGGGAAGGGCATTTTGCTTTACTCAGTCTACTGATTCAAATGTTAATATCAAGAAACACCCTTACGGGAGTGGTGGCTCTCTCCTGTAATCCTAGCACTCCTGTAGGCCCAGTAGGGTAGATTGCTTGAGCTCAGGAGTTCAAGACCAACCTGAGCCAGAATGAGACCATGTCTCTCAAAATACCTGGACATCATAGTGGGTATCTGTAGTCCCAGTTACTCAGGAGGTTGAGGCAAGAGAATTGCTTGAGCCCAAGACTTTGAGGATGCTGTGAGCTGTGATGCCACAACACTCTACCAACGGTGACAAAGTGAGACTCTGTCTCAAAGAAACACCTTCACAGATACTTTCAGCATAGTATTTGATGAAATATCTGAGCACTCCATGGCCCAGTCAAAATGACATGTAAAATTAACTATACAATGACCAAGAGACCAAAAAATATGCAAAAAATGCTGTCCAAGTAGACATTTCCAAATCTAGCTATTGCTTGGAAGATGGAACATTTATGCAGATAAACCTTTTTCAACATTCATAAAAAACAGCTTTACTATCAGCTAATATTGTATCTCTGAATCCTTTGTTTCTGAGTGACCAAACAGATTGAGATGCATGTAGTTTATAAAACAAGGTATACGTGTAGGTATAAGTAGGTAAAAATGTGTGAAATAGTAGAGATCTCTCCATCTAAAATTGTCACAATATTTAGAAGGATGTTCATAATAAAGTACTGTTTAGTTATCAAAAATATTTACAAGTATAGATAGTTCATTCCCAAATGACAGTGGATCACATAGAATGTAACTGTATGTATGCACATATTATAAATTTCCCTGATACAGTAATTGAGTACTGTCCAAGAGCAAAGGAAATTATGAAGGAAGTAGAGAGCAAAATCCTTGACCCTGAGGAATCTAAAGTTTTATGAGAATTCAAGATAGGCCTAAATATGTGCCCATTAACACGGGCAATGAAAATAGCTACAAAGATAACTACACCTCATTCTTTGGCTTCCCACTCATTTGTAATTTGTAACAATTTAGACATGTGACATGGCAAACTGGTGTTTACTTTTTGGCCAAGAACAGAGTTTTTAAATCAAACAAAAAATGAAATATTTCCTGGATATATAACACGTGCCAGGCATTGAGGTGGTTGTTTCACATGCATTACTTCATTTAATCCTTAAATAGTTCTGTGAGGTGAACTTTTTTACAAATGAGGAAACCAAGTCTAGGAGCAGTTAAATATAGAACCAAATATAGATGACCTCAACTCCAAAGCTGTATCAGGGGAGTCCAACCGCAGCCTGTGAGCTCCATGCTGATTTTGCGAGGACTTTTTTGCTTATATGTAGTGTCAGCTATCACAAAAAGTATTTGTGGACCTTTTTTATTCCCCCTGAGTATTTGTGTGTTTAATGTGTGGCCTAAGACAACTGTTATGCTTCCCATGTGTGACAGAGAAAAAAAAAAATTGGTTGGACACCCTGGCCACTATTCAAACAAACTGCAAGAAAATGTTTAGCTAGTTTCAGAGGGCCAAATATTCTAGAGAATATTAGAAGGTCACATGGAAAAATATTAATAAGATCATTACAGATCGTCCTTATCTCTTTGTTAGAGAGAATATGTCAACTAACTCCGGGTTGATAGCCTGCTTAAATTTATTCAATGCACTCTTAATAATAAAACTGTTTCCTATATAATAGTCAAATAATTTGACTTTTGGTTAACTTCTAGCCTGCTCTGTCTCTTATTTTCATCTGAATTAGTTAAATTGACTTTTGAGTTTGAATTGTGGAGAGCAAAAGTGTACTAGCATGGAAATTTTTTGTGAGTTAGAGGCCTTCATAGACCTCAGTAAGATGAATATTGCCAGTCTATAAAGATGACTCAGAACAAGGGCAGATCTTCCCCTCTGCCCTTGATCCTGGCAAGAAGGCTTAGAGCTATAGACAAGGCTGGTATACTAAATAAAACAGCAATCATTCTGTGCAATTACATGGTGCTTTACGGGAATAAGGTTCAGAGGTCCATAGGTCCAACTTGTGCACTGTAGGTAGGTCCTCAGTGAGAGCTGCTGACAACTGGGATGTGTGGGTGTACCAATTGTGTACTAGTACAAAAACACTTTATTTTGAACTTAGATCAGAATTAGAAAAATAATGCAGGGAATGAACACTCTGCTTGAGTTAAGATTTCTTTTTATGATGTCCTGCTACCTAAATAAAATGGAGGCTCTGTGTTCACCAAATCTTTGCAGGTAATTAGTGTCAATGATTTATCTCAGAGAAGTTGCATTGTTCCTGTATCCTGAGACTTAAGTAGTTATTTTAGAACAAGCCAGTGTGGTTTAGATTTTGATCTGTAGCTTTGGTTTTCTTGTGATTCATATTGATCGTTCCAATTTGTATGCTGCTTTGCTCCATAGGTTCTTGATCCACTTGTTTTTCTCCTCTATGGCATGGTTATAGGTTTATGTTTCTAATTTTCTATTATCTTTTCTTCTTGGATTTTCAGTGTTTGCACTCCAAGTGGCTTTTCTTTTTTAAAATAGTTCTTGTTTTTGTTTATTTGCCCTTTTGTCAGGCCTGTTTGGCTTTGTCCATGAGATAATGGAAATGAAAGTGCTTTATAAGCTGTAAAACACTCTTCAAATGTAAGAGATGATTACTATTTTATTAAAAATAATAACCTTGTTTGTAGCTTGAAGTCTTCTTGCTGTAATCAAGGGCAAAGTGGAGCACCTAATTTGGACAGGTGGGTCATCTTTATGCACTGAGAGCCTGGTTCACAATAGCTCTAGCAGCCAATGTCACAGTCCTCAATTCTCTGTCAACAGAGATTACAGCCTGTGTCTAATCAGGAAAATGGAGTCATAAGCCTAAAAAGTAGACAGAGAGCCCACACAGGGCAGCCCTAATAGCCTAAATGCTCCTTCTTGATGCACAATTCCTGACTTGTACCCATACCCTGATCTTGAAGGCCTGAAATACTTTGTCAGGCCTGGACTAGGTTTAGGTTCCACCCTTCTTCTGGGTCACGGGCAAAGAGAATCCTGTGCTCTGTCAAAGATCCCACTTCAGACTGTGTGATGGCATTGTGGCAATGCTTTTGTTCACTTTCTTGCTCCGCAAGCAAATTCACATTACATTTTAAGAATCAATCTTAAAGTAGCTTAAGAACAGAAACTTTTATCTGCTTAAGAATAGTTCTTTACCTTCCCATCAAGAAGGTCTACTAAGTATTGGCCTGAACTCAAACAAGGTCTCATGTACAATTATACTCTTTCAACTGGTATAAGAAAAAGCCTGGTATAAATGGCTTGGTTTTGGATGTGCCAATTGTACTAGATACTTACATAGATGCCCTTAATGTGCTCATATCTAGAGTTAGTTTATAACTTTTGAAAAGTAGCTATTTGTTTCAACTAAACCATCATTAGTGGACTTTATCCCAACCTTGATATAAGCAAGAGAAAGATGTCCTCATTGGTTTCTTAGTAGACTGGAAATGCAGACATTTTCTTCTGGGAGAGGGAAGGAGATGGTACTTCTACCTAAAACTTCTGTAGTATGCCACGGTTGAGTTTAAGGAGATGAGACAACACTTCATAAAAGGAAATATTTCTGTGACTGGGTATCCATAGGATGTGCACAAAGACAACTCTATGATATGGGCAGTATTTAGGTCCTCTTTTGTCTTCAAATCATTATTTGAAATGTCTTATTTTTCATTCATTTATTTGTTTACTTATTTATTCAGCAAATACTTGTTGAGTACTTATTTGGTACCAGGAATATACTGTGCTAGATTCTGGGGACCACACACATCATTTCTGACAATTGTCCTGGATCTCAAGGTCATCTGTGCTGCAGTCAGTCTGCACATGAGCTATGGGGCAGACAGACCTGGATTTTACGGCTTTCTCCTATGTTTGCCTTTTGTGTTATCCAGTAAAACATTACCTTATAACTTGTCATCTGGGTCTTACTTTATACATCTGTACAATTTTATTTATTTTTTATTTTTCTTAAATAATTTTATTAAATCATAATTGCGTACATTGGTGCAATCATAGGGCACAATGTGCTTCATATACAATCAGAAATATTTTGATCGTACTGTTATAGATAGCCTTCATGGCATTTTCTTGATCACTATATAAAGACATTGATACTTTACATTCAATAAGTTTCACC
>CAUYON010038937.1:0-27469 GCA_963573935.1 Arctocebus calabarensis | reverse complement strand
AGTCCCAGCTACTCGGGAGGCTGAGGCAAGAGAATCGCTTAAGCCCAAGAGCTGGAGGTTGCTGTGAGCAGTGTGACGCCACGGCACTCTACCCAGGGCGATAAAGTGAGACTCTGTCTCTACAAAAAAAAAAAAAAAGGAATGAGCTATTCATACATAATATAATTAGAATGAATTTTAAGGGAGTGACGCGGTGTGAGAAAAAGCCATTCCCCGAAGGTTGCATACTGTATGATTCCATTTATGTAATAGTCCCAAAATTATAGAAACAGAGAACAGTTCAGTGATTGTTAGAGGTCAGGGGTAGGGCTGGGGGTTAGTCAGGAAAGGATTTGGGCAATGCAAGAACTCCTTGGGCCAATGGAACTGTCCTGGGTGCTGACTGGCAGTGACTAGAAAAACACACACGTGACCCACATGTGTACACACACACACACAAGTTTGTGCCTGGAGAGCTGCTGCAATCTGAGTACATCAAGGAATTACATTAATGTCAATTTCCTGGTGAGACAGTTTGGTATAATGTTAACACGGGGGAAAACTTGGTGAAGGGTACAGGGGATTTCTCTGTTATTTGCTACAATTGCATGTGAATCTATAATTATCTCAAAATAAAAAGTTTAATTCAAAACAAGTTTTTTCAAAAAGCTCCCCTAGTGATTCTGTTCAACCCAGGGATGAGAGCATCTACCATGCTTAGCTTTTGTATTTTACTCTAACTTTTACTTTGTATGAATCATTCAATGTCCCGGTCGATGCAGTCCACACAGTTGCCTCTTTCAGTGGTGGAGGAGAAAATGTGAGCCCTTCAGGATGTGGATGGATGTCTAGGCCCAGCCCAGTGCTAGCCGGACAACAGACAATTTCCTCGCCAGGAAACAACAGAGAGAAAGGAACTGGACAAGCCTAAGCTCTCCTTACCAGTTCCGCAGCTTTGAGCAAATTATGTAACCTCACTAAGTGTCTCTGCAGAATGACATTTTATAGCACCTGCCTTAAAGGGCCTGGAAAATGGGAGTTGCTCAGTGGCATGGAAGCTGTTATCAAATGTTTGATGAGTGGGCTCGGCGCCTGTGGTGCAGCGGGCTAAGGCGCCAGCCACGTACACCTGAGCTGGCGGGTTCGAATCCAGCCTGGGCCCGCCAACCAACAATGACGGCTATAACCCAAACAAAAATAGCCGGGCGTTGTGGCGGGCACCTGTAGTCCCAGCTACTTGGGAGGCAGAGGCAGGAGACTCGCTTGAGCCTAGGAATTGGAGGTTGCTGTGAGCTGTGATGCCACAGCACTCTACCCAAGGCAACAGCTTGAGGCTCTGTCTCAAAAAAAAAAAAAAAAAAGTTTGATGAGTGGTGAGGAACTGGCTTCATCTTCAACCCCAAGCCTCCACTCTGCATGGCACACCTGCAGCACCTTCACCTCCCCTGAACTCCTAATAGTCTGCATCGTATAGGATTTAGGGGGACAATATTGATTTGAGGCTTTCCCTTTTCCCTTTAAGACTTGCTGTGTATCTCCAGAGATAAGGCAGAGAAGAGCTTCGCAAAATCATGTTCCTTTCCTGAATCCGATGCTGGTAAACTCCAAGCGTTGAGGTTGGGACTGAATTTGACTAGGAAATATCCGGTGTTTTCCCAGCTCGTGAGGAGTACAATTAACAAGGCTTTTCACTGCTTACAGATTCTGCAGTGTATATAACCCCAGCTGCCCAGCCCTGAGGGTGCTGATCCCTTTCTGGGTGGGCAAGTGAGTACACACAATCTCACACTCACACACACCGTGCACACCTCCTCCTGTGAGGATTTGGATTCTGCCGTGAGAAGGGTAGTTTATGAATGCCAAGGCCGCTCCCCCACGTGAGTGCCAGTTCCGTGCAGAGCCCATCTCCTCACCTGGGCCAGAGGGGAGGGGAGCAGAAGACACAGCTGGGACACAGCACTTTCATTATTTATGAAGCTTTCGTTATTTCACGTATAAATAATCGATGACTGCAAAGCGTGGCGGCCAGCACCGTGGAATATTCATGAGCCCCGTTTATGGGGATTTCGGCGGCTGCCTGGGCCCCAGATGTGCACACACTCACACGCCCCCAAATAAAAATCATTGTAATGAAGATTTCATCTGCCAGGCAGGGGCCTCATCTCCGGGAGAGAGGCAGCTTGTGCTTTCTCGGTGCTCAGAGGGTTTGCTCACCTGTAAGGGCTGGAGCTGAGCACCCAGCAGGTTTGGCCCCCCCTGCAGGAAGGGAGTCTCCAGCCTCAGCATTTAATCAAGCACTCCTAGTCAAAGATCAGTAATCTTTCCCTCCACATGTGCCTTCTGAGACCCTTGGTCACCACCCTCCAGCTGGTGCTGTAGACTCAGAATCAGGGAAATTATACAGGCCCGTGTCATGGGATTCTGGGGGGTGAGTAACCGAACCAGAAGGAGACAGGATGGCCCCCGCCCTGTGAGACTGCCCCTCACATAGCTCTTCAGGCCAGAGCACTTCCCATTCTGGACTACGAGTCCTTTCTGTTCTCTCCTCCCAGGCTTGGCCCTCACTCTTCATGTCCTTGTTCCCTGTGCTTGAAATACTTTGCCCTTCCCCATGGTTACCTGGCTAGATCCCTTGGGTCTCTGTATAGCTGTCACCTCCTCTGGGTCATCTTCCCCAACTCCCTAAGGTGGGTTAGGCCCCTCCTCTGGGCTTCAGAGACCTGAGCCTCCCCCCAGTTCTGGCACTTACTCCACCTCATTGTGATAATTTCTTTGCTAACATACCCCTCTGCCATGCACGCACACCGTGGGTTGTAAACTACGTGACCATTGGCACCTGAGTGGTTTGAATCCAAGCTCTGACACTTATTAGCTGTGCATCCTTAGGCAAGTTACCAAACCTCTCTGTGCCAAGTTACTCTTCCTCTTCCGTAGAGTCAGAATAACAAAAATAGACCTGACCTCACAGAGCTGTTATAAGGATTTAAGGTGTTGATCCAGTGAAGCGCTTGGCCCCGTGCTTTTCCAGAGCTCGGGAATGGACAGTCCCTCAGCCCTTCTTTACCATGCCAACATGCTCAAAGCTCTGAAACCAAAAAGCTTTTCAAAACTCATTTGGCAACAAAACCTGATGTGATCTGAACTTAGAGGTACTTGTGGCCTTTTTTTTATCCCTCTTGCCAGGACTGTTCATGTGTCTATTTCTACAGAAATACGAGTATGTGAGAGTGGTTCATAATACAGAGAGCACTACATTTCTGACATCTGGGGGAAAATTCATGGGCCAACAACATTCTCGTCATTTTTATAAAGGATAGAATATGAATGTTAAGTGCCTAATAGTCAGGACCGGCCCGTCTCATCCAGCACTACGTGTGTCATAGAACAGTGCTCCATAAACACTGGTGGCAATTGGGATAGTGGCTGGAGTTAGCCCTGCCTCTCTGGCCTTCTAGGACACTGGGCCCTGCCGCCCATCTCCTCAGAGCCCCTAACCCCAGCCCCAGCTCGCTCACTTCCCCAAGGCCACTTCTCGGTGTTGGTGGCAGAAACAGAGTTGACACCCTCACCTGGCCTCCCTGGGTTTGCACAGGTGGCTCATGACTCCTTCCAAATCACAGCCAAATAGCAGGATGTTGCCTTGTGTTTGCTCCTGGTAAGGGCTCCACAGGCTCCAGGCAAGCCCACTTCTCCAGGAAGGCAGGGGACTGTAGTCAGGCTTTCCCTGATCCCTCCCTACAACGGCACCAGAGGAAGAGCCTGGAAGGGAAAGACCCAGCAAACGAAATCAAACTAGGCACCAATCCATGCTGGGTCCAAATGTGCATAAAGGACACAGATGCCATCCAGACATAGGGGATACAGGCAATAGGCAGTGACAGCACACACCATCACCGGTTCAGTCTTCACACCCCACCTGGGAAGTTTCAGTGGGTCTTCAATAAACTCACCACCTCTCCACCAAGTTCAGATCCAACTGGGAGAGAAAGAGAGAGAGCCTGGAATCCCACGGATAAAGGTCAAAATGCCAGGGTGAGCAATGCCCAAAAGCTCGATTGCAGAATGTGACAGGGCGGGGAAATCTAGCGACGACGAATCTCTCCTCCTGGAAACGTGAAACCCATTTAGCAGATGAGGAAACTGAGGGATTGTCTATATATCTCAGGTCCTCCAGGGGCCCAAGGTACCATGTCTGTGATCTCAAAAGATGGTAGGGGCGGGGAGCCCATAGCAGAGCCCTGGGGTCCTCCTCACTGTCCACCTCCTGCTCCTCCCTCTGTCCCTCCTTCCCTATCAGGTCACCGTCACTCATTCCCCTCTGGTTACCGTGGTTAGCGAGGCAGCTTTCCTGGGTCCACATCTGACTCACATTCTGAGCCAAGGAAAGAAATTTCAGGAGCCTCTCCCATCTCCAGCGTGTTACATAACTGCTACCCTTGTCTGGGTTCACCAGTCACAAGCTTGATCCACGTCTGGCAGCTGGAACAAATCTTCCCAGGGATTCAAACAGCCCCACCTGCGGGGACTGTTTGAGGCGGCCCCTCCACCAGAAAGCCCAATCTCAAGACAGCACCCTCGGAGGCTGCACTGATTTTTGTTTCATGTGCCAGAGTCATAGTTTATAAATCCCACAGAGAAAGCTGTCGAAGGTTCCAGAACAGGGTTCCAAGTCCAGAAAATAGGCCATTGCTTTTCTCCACCCCCATGAAAGGGCCCCCCTCCCAGACAGCCTGCCCCTGCAGCAGAAATGGCAAATGCGTCCTTTTACAAACTGAGCCCACACGGGCTCTCTAGGATTCGGAGGTTGCATACGAGTGAGGTCAGCTGTGAGATGGTTGAGGGGTGTTTGCCTTGACTGTGGCCTGGGTGAAAGGGGTGCCCAAGCCGCATGTTCACTTGCTCAGCACTCACAAGATGGCTTTTTGGGGGGCAGCGCCTGTGGCTCAGTCAGTATGGCGCTGGCCCCATATACCAAGGGTGGCAGGTTCAAACCCGGCCCCAACCAAACTATAAAAACAAAAAAATAGCCAGGCGTTGTGGCGGGCGCCTGTACTCCCAGCTACATGGGAGGCTGGAGGCAAGGTTGCTGTGAGCTGTGTGATGCCACAGCACTCTACCGAGGGTGATAAAGTGAGACTCTGTCTCTAAAAAAAAAAAAGATGGCCTTTTGGGGAAAGACCTGGGGTGGGGGGTTGTGTGTGTGTAAGTGTGATTTTGAAAGATACACATTTACTAAGCTGCTTATAAAAACAATGGTCAACTAAACCCCTTCCTCCACACCATATGGCCCGTGCGCCTCCAGCAAGCACGGAGCCTCCTGGCGCTACGTTGCCACATTTACAAAATGAAGATGAAGCTGCCAAGTTTGGGACAAGTTTGCACGCATTTAACTCCTCTTCACTTATAGCAATAAAGGATTTTTTTAAATTAAAAAGTCATAGCTGCAAGGCACGGATCAGAAACAGAGCAAAACAGACAGTGGTGAGCAGGAGAGGGAGCCTCAGGCTCTCAGCTCTCCAGGTCCTGAACAGGTAGGAGCAGTGGGAAGTCCACTTTTATCCAGAATGTGGGAACCAAAGGGCCTCCCTGCTCAGGTGAACTCTACTATCCAAACTCTGTGAGAGTGCCACATTTCCTCCGGGTGACACGTGCAGTCCTTACGACCTCTTCACAGGGCTCATTGCAATCCCCTCTCACTCCATTCCAACCACACTCACCCTCCTGTTCCACTGAGCATGCTCCTGCCCCAGGGCCTTTGCCCTTGCTCTTCCCTCCTCTGCCTGCATGCTTTCCCCCTCTATCCCTGCCGCTCACTCCTCTACTTACTGAAGATCTTTGTTCAAATGTTATCAGTGCAGCCTATCCCGACACTTTATCTATAAAGCAGCCTCCCCTGTCCATCATCCTTTACCGTCCTTATTCAGCCTCATTTTCTCATAGCACATAAGTTTGCTTTTTGTTTGTCCCTCCCTTTTACTCCTAGTTAGAAGGTCAGCTCCATAAGGACAGGAAACCTGTCTATTGTGTGAATTGCTGTATCCCCAGAGCCTGGAACTGAGCCTGGCACACACCAGGGGCTTGACAGCTCTTTGTGAGTGAGGGCTGGGCATGCGGTTTCATGGGTGAAGACATTGAGACTCGGAAAGGTTGAGAGACTTGCCCAATCATAGCAATGTGCTTTATACAAAGTCGTCTGTGCCAAGCACTGTTCAGACCTCTTTGCAGACCTTACCCTTTAAACATCACAACAACAATGGATTGCCCCCATTGTACAGATAGACACTAGCCAGGTTGAGCGACTTGCTCAAGGTCACGCAGCCAGAGGGGAAGCTGAGATCTCATGTGACACAGCAAGTCACCCAAGTCCCCCTGGTAGTTTCTTTGCTCTTAAAAACCTCCAGGGTCCTCTCAAAAAAGCAGAGCCTTTTGCGTCGAGTGGCTCATTTAGTTCAGGCAGCAGTATAGTAAAAGCACCAACAGAATCCATCCAGATGTTACAAATTCCTTGCCAAGGGATTTCCCCATTTTCCATTTCTCCTCTTTCCAATGTTAATCCTCATCACGATAAGTTCTACTTTCAGTCTAACTTAAATCCTGCTTGCTTCATATTAAACCTATTTCTTCCCATCCCACCTTCCAGGGAGGTGGAGAAAGCCAGCCTGAGAGCTTCCGATGCTGACACTCCTACCAAAATGCTTCATTAGACTGGAAAGGAAGAGAAGCCGCAGACCCCGCACCTCAACAATTCACCGCAAACCCAAGAACCCCAGCTCCCCAGGCCAGCTGTGTCAGCGCTTTGCCCCATGTTCCTTTCCCAGGGCCCTGCCTTGCTACAGTGATTTATGGGCCCTGTCAATCTGCAGGCTGAGCCTGGAGACAGCTGGAAGTAGCAGGATCAGTGCAGCCATCCTTCAGCTGAGGGGGATGTGTCAGAGCACGGAGGAGGGGTGGAGGGCCCAGACAGGCCGATGACAGGTGATAGGGACCGAGACCCCAGCAGGCCGGGTGGAGAGGCCAACGGCTTGAACCTGGGCCAGCAGCTGGAGGACAAAGGCACACGGAGCAGAGAACAATGAAGAAAAAGGGCAGGCCCAGAGAGAGGGCTGGGAAGGAGTAGGAATGACCTCAGGAGTTTCTGATTCTCTTTATTCTGGAGACGAAAGCAAAATGAAGATGACAGCCGGTACGAGATGTTTAGCGGGGTTGTTTTTCTGCAGACCTTCTGGAGGACCTGGCTGAAATCGCCAACTAGCACACCTCCCACAAGCCACGCCAGGTGGGGATCAGGATGACCCCCCACCCCCTGAGGGTTTACATCTCCCGTCCCTGCAGCCATGTGCTCGCCCCTCGCATGTTTGTTCCTTAGCCTCTGGCACCTTGGACTTTTTAATTTTGTGGCCTCCTGCCTCCCTCTCGGCACATCTTACACCCTAGGGGGCCATTCACAGGCTTCTCGCCCCTGGGCCCATCTGTGTCACTGCTCCTGGCACTTCCTGGCCACCCCTTACGCCTTTCTCCACTGCCCCCTCCTGGAGCGTCCACAGCTCCCACTCTCACGCTGTCCCGTCACTCAGCCGGCCTCCCATGTCCACCCACTGCAGGGCCCCGTCCCCTGGTCCTGGGCAGTGGGCCCAGGGGGCCTGTGGAACAGGGGAGTGGGATCTCCCAGGCAGGATTTGCTGTGGAGAGGGGGAGCCCCCGGGTCATTTGCAGCTGTGGGCAGCTCTGCAGGAAGCAAGGCAGTGGCCGTAGTTAGGGGAAACAGAACAGGCGGCCAGCAGCTCCCTTTTACATGAAGTGGATTTGATATTCTAGGTCAGGCCCCGAGGAACGCTCAGGCATTCTTGTACGTACACACGTGCGCGCACCACACAGCACAATAGTCACGTATGTAGCAGCCTCACAACAAACTCATCTTCCCACAGGCATCGGGAAGCAGAGACCCCAACTCCCAACCCCAAATCACCCCTAACACACAGATGGGCCCTGTCCCCTCTTGCCCCAGGAACCTTGGGGGGAGGAAAGATGCCTGTGGGAGTGTCTGCTGCAGAAGAGGACAAGAGGCTCCCCCACCCCACGATATGGAGACACCAGCCTCACCCCATGGTGATGAGAGGAGGAGGAGGAGGGGGAGGAACACGGCTTTCTAGCCGGGCTCTTCAGTTGGAGGGAGGAAAGGAAGAAGCATTCCCAGTACACCCTGTGGGCCCGAGACCTGCCCTCTCTCCCAGGGCAGGAATCTAAGCCCACGAAAGGCCATCTGTTTCCAGGCTGCTGTAATTTCTTTGTTTCCCTTTTCTTTGAAAGCCCCTTGATTTATGAAACTAGGGGTGAAGCTCTCTTCCCATTTAACTTACTTTGAAGCTGATCCACATTGTTTCAATAATAAATCAGTCTACATAAAAAGCAAAGTTTCTGCCTGCTCACATGCAATCTAGAGGGTGGCTGCTCCCTGAACGGATCTGGCCAGGGGGGGAGTGCGGCCCCTAGGGCCTGAGTGGAGATGGCAGTGCCTGTCCTGGAAACCAGGCAGGAGCATCACCCCTGAGCACTACACAGACTCCAGATGACACTGTCTATGCATTACATACACACCACACATAACTACATATATGCACTGTACGTGCTACATACACACCACACATACACTATCTGTGCACTACATACACACCACAAACATACTGCATATACACGATATATGCACTACACACACGTTATATGAAATATCTACGCTGTGTGCACTATATACGTAGCAGGCGCACTATATATCCGTGCACTATGGATATAACCGTGTGCACTGCAGAGCTGTCCATGGAGGCTGTACATAGACACTACACATATACAACATATGTGCTCCATGCACACTGTATATGCACTAGAGGGATACCACTTAGGCACTGTAATCCCATCATACCCCAGTGAGGCAGGCACCATCGTCATCAGGTTCGAAGTATGACTCAGGAAATAACTCCCAGCCCTAACCCATGTCCCCCTCAGCACCCCGCACCCAGGCCTCCTTGGCTAGCCCAGTCCTGGCTAGGCCTGCTGTGCCAGGGAAGGAGTAAGATTTCTTCTTTTCCGCCCAGGCCCTGCTTTTCTGTCTCCCCAAGTTTCTTGCTTTGCTCAGGTGATTTCATTTCATTTGAAATAAGCATTCACTGAATGCATGTGGCTGAATTTCCTCTTGCTCCGAGGAGAGGAGATCACAATATCCAACCAAAAGACTTTTCCAGACCTAGCTTCTCTGCCTGTACCCCTTTCCTAGATTCTGCCACCCAGAAATACCTACACAGGGTCCCCCAGGCAGAGAAGGGACAAACTGAGGCCGAGAAAACCAGACAGAGCTGCTCTGCCAGGGTTCAGCTCTGTGGCTTTAGACAAGTGACTTGACATCTCTGATCCCCCATTTCCTCAACAATGGGTTTAATGATAGTTCCCACCTTGTGAGGTCTCGGGGTATTCTTAGCCATGGGCCTGATGGGGGGCAGTTGCTTAGGTTGCTATTCTCATGGCTCCTGCACCTGAGAAGCTGCCCAGGGTTGGAAAGGAGCATGACAGTGAGGATACAGGGGGCTCAGAGAAGAAATCTCAACCAGCAGAAGGGGTCTGAGAGCTAAAAATGATGCTTAAGGCCACACAGGGACACTGTGAGATGCATGACACCCCCTCCCACAGAGGGAGGTGGCAGAGAGAGGTGGCTGGGAGGAGGTGGAGGACTGAGACTTTTCACAGACACATGTGGGAGTCTCAGCACCACCAAGTGCTGCCACCCCGATGAGTAAGACACAGGAGTGTGATGTTTCTCTGGCACGGTGCACAAGCTGTCCCATCAGCTGGGGAAGTACGGCCCAGTTAGGAACCTGCTAATGACATTCTCTGTCAGCTCAGGACACAGAGAGCAGGTGCAGGCCCCCAGGCTAACTCCAGGCCCTGACTCTAAGCTCTCACAGGCCGCTTGGGAGAGTGGGAGGCTATGGCACATGGAGACCCATCTGGATTTTAGGGACAGAGCTGGGGTGGTTATAGTCAGAGTGGTTGTGCTCAGAGGCTACGTGTTCCAGAAAGTGCCTGAAGGATCTTTGAAAATCCTTGGTCATGGAAGTTAGACACATCAAGGACAAGAGGACTCAGGACTGGGGATCAGGGCCTGGAAGGGACAGAGCTGGGCAGCAGTAAGGCCCAGGGAGAGGCAGGGACTGGGGTGAAAAAATGGAGACCAATCTGGGGGTTCTGGCCCAATGAGGCTTGGGCAGGGCACTTCAGACAGGCCATGGAGAGGGGAACCAGAACAGCCACAAGCTTGGGCCACTGAGGGGCACCTGTCGAGGCCTCTGGGTTGGGGCGAGCACATCAGAGCATGGGGATGGGGGGACTGTCTGCAGTATCCTTATTTGGCAGCCACTGGGAGCCACTACCTGCTGGGGACAGGAGGCGTCTCAGGAGGTGGTGGCGTGCTGTGTTTCCCCTAAAAGTGACAGTGACAGGCATCCTCCCTGGGAGAGAGAACAGCTCAACTCTGCTTCCATCAGCAGCTCTGCCAGTCCCCTGCCCACCCCGGGATACAGCTGAGCCAGACTGCAGCTCGGGTCCAGATTGGGCCCTCCTGCCCATGCTCCTGGACCGCCACCAAGCACCTGCACAGTTTCCCTTCTTCCCATATTCATCTTTAACTTTGTTTCTCAATGACCACCCTCAGAAATAGAAGTCCAGAGCAGTTTGGGCAAAGTTCACCCTCCCCAGTCCCAGGGCCGAGACTCTTCCCTCTCAGCGTGGCCTCTGCAGGGGTCCAGCCAGCCAAGGCCAGAGATGGGAAGAGACATCCCTTCCAGCAGGGGCAGAGCCCTGCATACACAGAGGAGCTGTCCACAGCCAAGGCCCAGGGTCAGCCATAGAGCCATTTACCTGCCAGCCCCAATAAAAAGTGGTGCTTCTGCCTTCTAGAAAATATGATGCTATTTGCTCTCATTTATGTCTGGCCCAGCTTTGGGAGGGGGCATTATTCCATCCCTGTTGGCACTGCCTTCCTCCCCCTACCTCCTGGCGTGTGCTACTAAAGTTATTAATAGGAAGCAGCTTCCCAGGGCAACCGTCCATTGCAAGTACATCTATCTCCCTTGAAGTGACCATCACTCCCCACGCTCAGCACCCAAGGGGGCAATGCTCAGGCTGGGAGCTCTGACCTCATCCCTAACTGCCTCCCTGATGACCTCCCTACCTCCCAGGACTGGCGCATTAAGGCCTTGAGGTAAGAGGGAGTTGAACTGCCCAGCAGGGATGCCCCAGGTGAGCCTGCCTAGTGAAATGTTCATTCATTCATCCATTCACTCATTCATTCATTCAAGAAACATTTATTGAGCACCTACTATGAAGGACACACTGCCTGGGCCCCAAGGTCCAAGCAACCCTCAGACATAGTCCCTGTCCTCATGCAGCTGACTGACCCTTCAGTGGGGCAGACAGACATGTGAAGAATAAACTATAAGTAAAGGACATAGCCTGAGCTTTTTAGACTCACAGCATTACATGCAATGAAACAATAAAACAGAAAAAGCAAACAGGATGTGCTGGGGTCAGGGGCGGTCAGGAGTGGGCTCCGCAGAGAGCTGACATTTGTGCTGATACCAGAAAGATAAAAAGATCTGAAGAAAGAGCATGCCAGGCAGAGAGAAGACACCGAGGGGGCTGGAGCTCTGGCAGCATAGAGCAGAAAGGGTCAGCGTGACAGGGCTGTGAGGGGACCTCAGGATGAGAAGAGACACAGGACATGAAGAAGAATTTGGATTATTTTGTAAAGAGAATGAGAAGCCACTGCAAGTTTTCAGCAGACTAAGATAATCTTGTTTGTTCTTTTAAAAATCATGGGTGGTGCCTGTGGCTCAAAGGAGTAGGGCACTGGCCCCGTAAGCCAGAGGTGGCGGGTTCAAACCCAACTCCGGCCAAAAACCACACACACACACACACAATCATCCTTCAGCACCACGTGGATGCTGGGGGAGAAAACCAACCTGGCGGCTGGATGGAGAATAGACTGGAGAAGACAGTTGTGAAGGTACCAGAGGATGAGGACAGAGCAGTGGGGAGAGTGCTTTTCAGATTCGGGGTATTCTCTACAGCACTGTTTTCCAACCTCTTTTATCTCACAGCACACTTGAACCTCTAGTTAAAATTCCACAGCAGACTTTAATTATGTTGATCAAAAATAGAGTAAATAAAAGAATATACATACTGTGCTTTGAACTTCTTTTGAAAATAATTTAACTGATGATCTTTAAAAATGTTAGCGGCACACCTAACAGGAGATGGTCTCCTGGCACACCGGTTGAAAATCACTGCTCCTCTACGGGCTGAGATGACAGCGCTGGATGAACTGTGCCTCTCTGAGCAGGGACAAGGATGTGGCCTTTATTTCCATCTGCCACATGCTTCTGGGGGCCCTGTGCTCTGCTGTCCCTCTGCTTCCCCAGCCTGAGCCTTGCTGTGACACCCAGTCAGAACATGAAGCCATGTCCGCAGTTAACTGGAGAGAAGGAGAAAGAGCCTGGATCAGGAAGGCTCCAGTTCTAGGGAGAACATGGCTGCGCTCCCAGCACCCTGAGGAACTCAACCCATTTTGCAGGAGGGCCGTGAAGGCACCAGGTTTCTGGTTTTTCTTGGCTTCTGTGCTTGGCTCACGGTCCTCCTGGCAGCACAAGGGAAAGGTAAGAGCCCAAGCCTTCTCCTGGATGTCAGCAATGCTGTGGTGAATAAGGGGAATTGACCTTGTAAGTCAATTTAGGCATTGCCATTTAGGCAGGGTGGTAATGAGGATTAAATGAGATGATAGGTGTGAAGCCCTCAACACGGTGTGGCGCATGTGAACCAGAACCTATGGGGCACTCTGGGAGGAGTGAGGGCGGCAGGCCCAGCCTTCACTTCTAAGCCCAGAGCTGGCCGCAGGCGGAGCTGGGATAGCCAGGGCCTGCTTTCTCCCTGGACCCAGGTGACCATCAGGACTGGAGCTTCTTGCAGAGAGGTGGGAACAGCCCAACTCCTGACTCCCGCTCTGGTGCTCACTCCACTTCCCAGGTGTGGGGAGAGGGGACTTGCAGTCCCCTGGTGCAGTGACCCTGCTGCTGCAGATGGTGGGACAGGAGGGAGAGCTGACCGAGGGGATCCACCTTCCTAGGCTCCAGAGGGGATTTGCACAACCTCTGCTCCTGGTGGACCCTCAGCACGGCGAACGGCTCTGAGGCCTCCCTGGGAATAGTCAGAGGAAGACGCTGGCCCCTCCAGATGTGGGATTCAAGTCCTGCCTCCCCCTCTCAGGCACCCTTTTGCTGCAGTCACAGAGATAGTCACTCAGAGAGGAGAAAGCTCAGCAGAATGTCACAGGTACACAGGTGTCTGCCCGTGACCTTGTCTCACACCAGCAGGGAGGAACAGGCATTTTGATGTGGTTCAGAGTTAGGGCAAGAGGGGGCATTTGGACAGCAATCTGACCTGATCCTTCTCTGGGAGACACCCCTTTCCCTGACCCAGGGGATACCCAAGCCCCAGCCTCTCCCACCCTCCTCTACTCTCCCTCCAGGGGCAGGAGAGAGGCACACCAGCTCCTGGAAAGCCCTTTCAAAGCCACAAACCTCGGCTTTCCCGATGTCCAGAGGGAACTCCCTGATTTTTCTTCTAGGCATATCAATTTCCTGGGATCTCTTACCTTTTTTTAAAAAATCAATATACGGCTCAGTGTCTGTAGCTCAAGCGGCTAAGGCGCCTGCCACATACACCAGAACTGGCAGGTTCGAATCCAGCCAGGGCCTGCCAAACAACAATAACAACTACAACCAAAATATAGCTGGGCATTGTGGTGTGAGTCTATAGTCCCAGCTACTTGGGAGGCTAGGACAAGAGAATTGCTTGAGTCCAGGAGTTAGAGGTTGCTGTGAGCTGTGATGTCACAGCACTCTACCTAGGGCAACAGCTCTAGGTTCTGTCTCAAAAAGTGTATATATTAAAATGCTTTTATTTTTTTTGAGACAGAGTCTTACTTTGTCACCCTCAGTAGAGTGCAGTGGTGTCACATCTCACAGCAACCTCAAACTCTTGGGCTCAAGTGATTCCCTCGCCTCAGCCTCCGAGTAGCTGAAACCACTGGTGCCCACCACAACGCCCGTCTAATTTTTAGAGACGAGGTCTCACCCTTGCTCAGGCTGCTCTTGAACTCCTGAGCTCAAGCAGTCTGCCCATCTCAGCCTCTCAGAGTGCCAAAATTACAAGTAGGAGCCACTGAATATATTTTTTGAGCAGCTTTAGGTTAACAGAAAAATGGAGGAGAAATTACAAAGATTTTTCCATAAACTTCTCCTCTGCACAGTTTTCCTATCCCACATGAGTATTTGCCTTTTCCGGTGCCCAATTTGGGACCCCCTTGTCCTGCTCTGGGTCTGTTTTCCCCTTCCTGGCACTCACCACATCACTGATGCATCAGGTAACCAGCTGGTGCACCCATGCACCTGGTAAGAGATACACCAGGTAACCAATGTACCATGTAAATAAGCAGTACACCAGGTAACTGATTTCCCTGGTAATTGATGTACCAGCCAACCAGTGGACCAGGTAACCAATGACTCTCTTGTCCCTTCTTGGCACTTGCCCCTGCTTGCCTGGTGTCCCATTCACAATACTTGGTCTCCCAGCCCCTACTCACCTAGGACGGTACAGTAGGGAGGCATACTGGGTTGGGACACCCCAACCATCATTGATGTCCAAGGTCCCTAGCCACCTCCTCCTCTGAGATCCCAGGCAGGTAAGGGGCAGTACTAGGCCTGGGCAGGACAGAGCACAGAGGGAACAATTGCCTCCCTCTGGCCCTTCTAACGTCTCGTATGAAGTTAATAAAATTGCAGGCAAGGATGACCCAGAGGATGTGATTTACTCAGGCTGGGGAAAAGCTTTCAATAAGGTCCCTCTATAAAAGGCCATTAAGGGAGCAGAATAACCACAGGCTAAGGGGCAAACGTTATAGATTCCAGAGTGGTTTAAGCAGAGGAATTAAAGAGGCATTCGGAGCCGGGAGACATTATTAATAACCACGCTGGGTACTTGTAAAGGCTTTTCATCTCCACTCACTGTGTGGCACTAACTCCTCAGCTCTCGGGCCCCTGGTGGGGATGGAAGGGACGTCAGCTGGCAGATGGTCTCACCCCACTTTCAGGTTGGATAACGGGATGGGAGGCCTGGAGTCCTAGAGCTCAGGGCTCTCTGGAAGACGCTGGGTGACACACGTTCTGGTGTGAAAGATGAAAGCCAGGAAGGACAGGCCAGCCCTGGTGGGGAGGGTGCAGCATTGAGGTGAGTACTACCCAGCGTCCCATCTCCCTGGCAGGGCTGAGAACACTTGTGCCATTTCACAGCATATAGGAGCAGAGATTCCCTGTGTCTCATCCAGAGGGTCCCGGAGGAGGAAGAGGCTGCCCTTTCTGGCCTTCTTCTGCCCTCCAGGACCCTAGCGGAGCCTGGGTCTCACCTCACTGCTCCACCCACCCAGATCCCCTCATGCTTCATGATGGAGCATCCTTCTCTCCTGTAGGAAAAGTCCAACATCCAGAAGGTTCCATCCCCCCAACTCATTTTCAAGCCTCAGTTCAAGAAACCCCACTTCCACAGGTTCCAGGCCAGCCCTTCCTACCTGGTTTCTGCTTTGGGTCTTTCCAGAGGCCTCCGGAAGCAGGTAGGCAGCCCCTGAGAACCTTGACAAGCTCCTGGGGGCCTGCATTCCAGGCAAGGCCACCTGGCACCTCCACCCAGCCCCACCCCAGCTCTGTCCTCTGTTTAAGTTCCCCTTCCCAGAATTTATCTCTCCTCCTGAAATTAGCATTCCTTTTAAATGTTTTCACTCTCAAATTGTTCCTTAAATGTGCATATTAACTGGCAAAATGACTTGCCTAGCTACTTCACCCAGCCTCACATTAATCTCCCCAAAACCCCATTACACTTACCATGCCTCATCCTCTCCGCTCAGCTTCAGCTCAGCCTCATAAACTCAGGGCAACTTTGGGATGATCCTTGTGTCCCTGCCTCCCAGCTACAGAAGGCCAGATGCCACCTCCAGGGCCAAGGGGAGGGGTGCACTGACACATGGGTGGGGGTTGTCTGCCTTGGCTGGTCCTTTCTGAATTACTGTAGTACGGGTATCACCTTGGGCGAATGACTTCTTCAATTTATAGGTGAGGAGGCTGAAAGTGTGAGAAGTGAAGTCCCTTGCCACAAAGAAGCCAGAATGAGAACCCCAGGGGCCAAGCCCTTGGCCATCACACTGCACTCCTCCAAGAATGGCTTGAAGAAGGTAGGTAAGGGCACCTGCTGACTATGTGACCTCAGGCAAGGGCAGATAGGAGATAAGAGCAGGCCTTTATTATGTGTAGCTCTTCATGTATAATGACACCTTTAGTGAGGTCAGTGCTTATTGATAAGAAAGTTGATGTACAGAGAGGTTAAGTAGCTTGCCCAAGGATGCACAGCTAAAACAGCAGTGCCAGGAGTCAAAGCCAAGGAGTCTGTCTTCTTAATCTCCACATCACACTGCCCCTCAGTAATGGTAGAAGCCCATTACAACTTCACTCATTAACAGCCTGTAACCTCTAGTCCAGTGTAACTGGCACATCCTTAGAGCCGGTGGCATAACCTCTCTTTGGCCAAAGTGAAGACGTTAAAGAGCAGTGTCACCACTCCCTGGCTCTACCCTGCCCCCCCCCCACCACGCCCCAGCTAAGCACTACTTGGCCAGAGCCTCATGGTCATTGACACTTGAGCAGGCGTGGCCTCATCTTAATAACTCTCACAGAATTCTTTAGGCTTTGCCATCTAGGTTAGGCTTCCCCATTGGCAAGCTGGGACACTGTCTCTGATTCAGCCTATGTTCAGGAGGCAGGGCAGGGCAGGATCCCGGGTGTTGAGGCCCTGGTACTCTCATTCTTACCAGGCAGAGGCCAACACAACAGGTGATCCAGAAATACCACCTCGGCCCCCCTCCCCTCTATTACAGGACAGATATTCTGAAGGTGCTGTCAGGCTAGACTGTAAGAGTCTCCATCCTCCTTCCCCTCTGCCTCTAATGATGGTCCCCAGGCCAGTTTTCTGTTTTTTGATTTTTTTTCAGTTTTTGGCCGGGGCTGGGTTTGAACCCACCACCTCCAGCATATGGGGCCGGCGCCACAGGCACCGGCCCCCAAGCCAGTTTTGATTACAGGGAAACTGTGATCTTGAGTTTGTTCAGGAGCTGCCAGGTCTCACTAGCCTTCCAAGGCAGGAGGGAGGCAAAATTCCACAGGCAAGAGGCACAGCGGGTAGAGTTGTCAGGTCAGTGACAGGGTCCTCACTCCCTCGCTGGGAGAGGCAGTCCTGGGGCCTCCCCAGTGTGATTAACCAGACAATGACAACCTTTAAAGACCGCTCTGCTATAATCTCCTTTATCTTAATACAATCTTTTCTTGTTGAACTCTCCAGAGTCCCAACCGCTATTTTCAACATAGGGATTTTTTTTTATTATTACGACTTGATACTGTGATTACTGTCGAACTCTCAGTCTTCGTGGAGGGGAAATTAATAAGTTTTTCTTAAGCGCTCTGCACAGGCACTGAATACTGATTAAGCGGGGCCGGCTCCCCACGGCAGGAGTCAATTATCAAACTGGCCTCGTGCCTGCTGAGACCCACAGCTCCATGTGTGGGGGAGCTGGTCATTAGGTCCCAGCTCAGGTCCCAGCGCCTCCAGCAAGTTCTAAACATCCCATGAGGGGTCAGGGATCCACCTGCTCCATTCTTGGCTGTGTCCTAGGGCAAGAATTATACTTGTTGAATCCCAGAACTAGGAGAGACCTTAATTTTCCTCTCATCGGTCCTCCTCACCCTCACATCGCAAGCAGAGGAACTGGGCCCAAGCAAGATGTGACTGACCTCAGTAATAGATAGCTCATGGCCAGGCTGGGGCTGTCACTCCAAAGGTGACATGCCAGTTCTGTAATTCACTTCCCTCCCAGTGTGTTTTCCTTTTGAATCTGACTTCAGTCCCTCTTGCTGCACTGTGTGTCTTTGTCCTGTCCCAAATGAGCTGAATGATTGCCAGGTGGCATCCCTTACCCCTCTAGGGAGAGTAAGTGAAGACACCACCTACCCACCGGACCCCGTTCCCTGCTCAACATGCCAAACTCGGTCAAGAGAAAGGCTCCTATGTCATCCTGACAGCTGGCTGCTTACTCCAGCAAGTGTGGCAGTGGGCAAACAAAATAAACACCACCCCTGGACAACAAGGTGGTCCCAGTGCCCTGGGAGTGGTGCCTGGTGGAACAAAGCTCCTAGATTGCCCCTGAGAAGATGCCCCTCCTCCAAGTCCTTATCCAACTAAATGAATGGAGAGTAATCTGAGTGCAGAGGGAAAGCCAGGTGAGACATCAGGAGAAGATACCAACCATGTCTAGGTTTTGCCCTCCCTGGGAGGGCCAGGAAAATGATAGCAGTCATAGGAAGTTCAAGTTGGAAGTTTAAAGTCAACCCCTAGAAGTTGAAACCCAGGCTTTTCTGGCTGCTGGCACAGGGGCACCCTGGTCTTGCTATCCTTGCTCTGGTGGACACAGGAATGAATTCAGATGATCAGACCCCAACCTCTGTGCCGTGTGATCTTACATTTCTCTGATTGCAGAATGAAGACACTGGGCCACGTGTCACCTACAGATCTCACTTGGGAGGAAAGCTGAGAAGGGAGACACACAAGATTTGGGGGAGAAAAGTGCCAGAATCAAAGTCATCCTGTTGCAAACGGGGTGGGGATCAGACTCATTCCTTCAACAGAGCACCTGGGGAGGTCCCTGTCCTGCTCTAGAGCTGAAGAATGGCCATGAAACAAGTAGCCACAAAAAAATGACACCAGCTAGAGGTAGGTACCACATGGGTACGGAGGTCGGCGAGGGACTCAAGATCAGGGCGCTCTCTGTCCTGCCCACAGGGGACTTGGGAGATGGGGGGATGAGAAGGTCCACCTCTCCCGATCCACCGTGACCCCACAGCTCTCTAGCAGTGGGGCAGCACACAGGCCTCTAGCAGGTATGGTGATCAGCTGGCAAGGTACCTGGCTCAAAGAAGGCTGGGCCACCATAAGGACGTTGCAGGGGCCTAGGTGAGCCCCTGATGGGGAGGTAGGGGGAGTCAACTCTGGAGCTGAGCTGTGACAACAGAGTGATAGCACATTGCTCTTTCTGAGTAAATTAAGCACATTAATCACTGTAATTAGCAGAGCTGCCTGGCAGGCCTTTGGCCTGACTGTTAAAATGTTGGCACAAGATCCCCCTGTGGCCTGAGTGACCTCCCCACAGCTGGCCTGTGCAGGAAGGCTTGGGACTAGCGGACAGGCTCAGCAGGAGGAAGATAGAGGACAAGGCATGGGTACTCTAAGCAGGGGAGAGGCCACTGTCCCTTCCATGTCTCCCTGTGGCCTCAAGACTTCTTTGGATTACCTGAGTGGCCACATTCTACTAGCATGTAAGTGCCATGAGGCAGAGACCTAGTTTGCCTGGCTCACTTCTCTAGCCAACCCCAGCACCCAGAAAGGTGCCTGGCACATAACAGTAAATCCTGGAAAGGTGTTTGTTAAATGAATTAACGAATGTTCTCTCACCTTCGAGCATTTGTACAAACCGATCACTCTGCCTAGAATACTTTTTGCTTTCCCTGGCTAATTCCTCAGGTCTTTCGGGTCTCAGCTGAGATGTCCTCCCCCGAGGAAGGCTTCCTGTGCCTCCACATAGAGGTTAAATACATCTTCTTTTGCACTTGGAGTCTCCCAGGCTTATTCCTGTTGCAGACCTTAACACACAATACAATTACTCATTTATGCATCTCTCTCTATCCCATAACACTAAAAACTCCACAAGGGCAGGAGCTATGTGACCACCATAGTATCCCCAAGGCTGAGCCCAATGCTTGGCAGGTACTCAATACACATTTGCTGAATGAATGAGCCAGCAAATCCAGGAATGAGAAACAGGAAGCCAGCTGCTGGTCTGCCCTGGGTGCCATGTGCTCTCCTCTGCCTTCCAGTGGGACAGAGGAGGGAAGGGGGAGCCTGAGGCCACACCCTGGATGCCTGGGTCTTCTTCCAGGCGGCACCTTGTATCTCCTGGGACCTGTGCTTTAATAATGAAGATGCTGATATCACAGGCCAGACCTTCCTAGGTGTCTGGGCAGGGTCAACCTGTCAGGACACCCTTGTCTCTGGAAGACACTTGGCAGAACATCCCCAGGACTTGTTTCTCTGCCCAGACCTCATCCCTCAGCACCCCAGAAAGGCATAGGGCCACAGTAGGAGCTCCCTCTAGCAGCAGACAGGGCCTGTGGCTCAGCTCGGCCTTGACCTTGTGCTGGGGATGGGCAGGTGGACAATAAAGCAGCCTTGGGGAGACTGTGGTTTCCATCCCTTAACAGTGAGAACATTTGAAAGTGGTCAGGAAACTGGAAGATGATACCTGGGTGTGAGTGGAAGCAGGGGAAATGATACAGGTAAGGCTGCAGGGTGGGCCAGATCAGGAAAGGAAATCAAGTTCTTGAAACTGCCCGTTGGGAATGGGGCAGACACTCTTCCTAGGGCTGCCTCTGTGGCTTGAGGTATTGTGGGGCTCCCTTCAGGGGCTTTGGAGCCAGCGCACCTGAGTGAGCATCTTCTCTAAGCCTCAGTTTCTTCACCAACAAAATGGGATAATAAAACCTGCCTGGCCGGTGTAGGACCTAAATGAGACAAAGTTCCTGGCACGTAACAAGTGCCAATGTTCATTGTACCAAACTAGCCCCCTACAAATCACCAACAACGGGACCTGGAACCCCACTCAACCCCTGCTCTCTGACATGAACTCTCCACTCCCCTCCACCCTGCCCCCGCATTTTTCTTCTTCCCCAAATTGACAGTCACATTCGCATTGATGTTGGGTAAACAAATCCTGACCCCTGGCCCTTCTCTCTGAACAAGAACACAGCAAGTTTTCACCCATAATAGACAAAAAGGCTGAGCCCTTCTGGGACCCACTGACCTCCTATTTCTCAGAGGCCCAAGGGCTCTCAGTGCAGATGGGAAAGTCATTGGCCAAGGAAAGGAAGGATCGTGATTTTTCTAAGAGCCCACAGCCAGCTATTTCTAGAGTTCAGCCCCTTCCTGAGAAACCACCGAAAGTCAAGTAGTCCTAGCGAGGGTGTCAATCAAATGCTCCAGAGGGTGGGCATCTGGCCCAACTGGACCAATCACAGTATACAGTCGTTCCTCTGCCAACAGTGATTGGTCTAAGTCTGGGCAGGTGACCTGAGCAAAGCCAATCCCGACGCTTACTAGAATGTAAGTTGCGGGAGGGCAGGGGCTTTGCAGGCCTTAAGGGCACAGGTAGGGTCCAGTGAATATTCGCTGGTTGAGTGGGCAAATGTGATGGAGTTGCCCAGTGTGGGAATGGAGACCAAGAAGAGGGGTCAGAGTTACCCCCTGCTTGCTCAGCATTTTCTGTGTATTAACGATATGTGACTCCTGTTGGCGGACGAATTAGGAATGTGCCTCTCTTGGTTGGTGGTGCCTCGTCCCAGGGCACAGAGATTTGCAAGCAGGCTGGTGGAGGCACCCTTGGGGGCATTTGATTGACAGCCTCGCTAGGACTACCTGGCTTGGGGTGGTTTCTCAGGAAGGGGCTGGGCTGCAGAAATAGCTGACTGAGATCTTAGAAAAATCACGACTTTCAACTACCACCCGGCCCCTCAGCGGGGATCTTTGAGCAGTGTAACCTCCGCCTTCCCTGCCTTGAGGACACAAGAGAGAACAGGTGAATGAGGCCAGGAGAGAGGCAGAGCCCTAATGAGACCGTGGATCATTCGCTCCCTGGATCCATGCCTGCGCTCCCCTGTCTGGTCAGCCAACATGTTCTCTTTTCTGCTTACACTACTGAAGTTAGGTTTCTGTAGCTTACTCCTGAAATGCCCTAATCAAGACACAGAGCAAGCCGTGGCCTTATAGTTCCTGGGATCCCTTAGGTCCCTCCAACTCCATCCCCTCCAAGGGAATGAAGAGCCAATAATAGCTATGGATTATAGGAACTGGGCTGGAATCCAAAGAACTGGACCTGGTTTCTTGATAGTTTCACCAGAGTCCTGAGTGCCAATTCCATCATTTATAATCTCTCTAATCTGGGGCATTGACTTAATCCCACTGGGCCTAGTTTTTTCATCTGAAAAATGAGGATAATAGCAGTATCTGCTTCATTGGGTTGTTGGGAAAATTAAATGGTTAATATATACAACATTGAGCAGTCCCTGCCATGCCTGGCACATCCATGTAGTAAGTAATATTGTGTACTCTTGAAGTGACTTTCCTTGTCTGTAGCATGGCAATAAGAATCTCAAACTTGGGCTCAGTGCCTGTGGCTCAACGGGCTAAGGCGCCAGCCATGTACACCTGAGCTGGCAGGTTCGAATCCAGCCCTGGCTCGCCAAACAACAATGACAGCTGCAACCAAAAAATGGCCGGGCCTTGTGGTGGGCGCCTGTAGTCCCAGCTACTTGGGAGGCAGAGGCAAGAGACTCGCTTGAGCCCAGGAGTTGGAGGTTGCTGTGAGCTGTGAGGCCACAGTACTCTATCTAGCGTGACAGCTTGAGGCTCTGTCTCAAAAAAAAGAATCTCAAACTTGGAAGGTTGTTATGAGAGTTAAATAGGCAAAGCTGGCATGGAGGCAACATGCAGTAGGTGCCCAGTGTAGGTGAATCTGAGTCTTTGACGGCTTTGCTGAAACCTTTGAGCTGAGCCACAGGGAGACGTGCCTCCCTTCGGCTGGAAGCCCAGCAATGAGGAAATAAATCCTTGTGCATATGACTCTCAAGTAAAAGTCCTCCTGGGATGCTGCTTACTAAGAGCCTTCTCGTTCCACAACCAGCATGCGGCAAAGGCTCACCTCTGGCTCTGCTCATCCTCCAGGGGCAAGAGGAGGGGAGAGGAAAGGAATTTGAAAAGTCTTTGATTTGTCGGGGAGCCTGCTGGCATTGGCGCACATGGCTGACTCCTGAGACTCGATCTGCCCGATCACTAGCCTGGCTCTCTGGCAGTCCTTCTAATTAGTCTGGCTGAGAATTCTGGGCAGCCCTGGAAGACAGGGAGAGGTGGGAACCCCTGAAGCTGGGGCTGCAAAGCAAAGCAGAGGGGAGTCCACCCCTTGAGAGGACCCCTGCCCAGGAAAAAGGGAGCAGCAGGAATGCCTGCCATAGCATCCTATCTGTGCTGGCTAAGCTGCGTCTTGACCTCTGACCCCACACTGCGAGTCAACTGATCCCCTGAATCAGCTGTGGGGCTGAATTTCTGGGAGGCAAGGGCCAGGGAGGGATGAATGTTCGCATCTGTGAAAAGGGAATAAGCAACATTTGCCAAGTCTATCTATGAGACCAGCAAAGACTCCATGAGATCAAAGATGAGGGCATGGTCATGAACTGGATGGCCCTCCCCCAAGAGCTGCAAGCTTCGTGCTTCCTGGCTGGTTTGTTTCCAGCTTCATTTCTGCAAGGTAGACAAAGAAGGACTGAAGCTGATGCTCTACTTCAGAGATGAAGAAACTGAGACTCAGAGGGGAAGGTGACAGAGGAAGGCCAAGGATCTGGCCTGGGGCCAGCTCCAAGCCCTGCCACTTTCTAGCTGTGTGATCTCAGGCAAATCACTTAACCTCTCTAACCTGTTTTATTACCTGTACCCTGGAAGCATAATGATAATAACAGCGTAAAGACAACTCATTTAAAAAGCACGTGGCACGTAAGAAATCTTGAGAATAGCAGCCAATCCATACTGATCACGGTCCATGTGGGAGGCACGAAGTGCTGTTATTATTGTTATTATTATTCATATTAGCAACCAAAGCTCTCCCTTTATTTTCTCATGTCTGATGAGAGTTGGATTTTAAAACTCTGCTCAACCTGTGCTGCTGTGGCTGCTGCTGCTTCAGTTTCTTTCTTTCAGAGAAACCCTTTCTAGAAAGCTGTTCCCTGCTCCCTCTGTCAATAACAAAACAAGCAAGTAAGGCCATAAAAGCAGACTCCAGGCTTGCAGGGCCCAGGGAAAGAGAGAGAGGTTGGTGCCTTTGCTAGTCCCTGGCAGGCATGCCTAGGAGCCCCCTCCCTGGGCCTCCAACTATGTTTTCCATCCAAAGATGCAAGGCTCAGAATCCGGCATCAGCTCATGATGGCAGCAAGAAGGCAGAGCTTCCCAAGTGAGCTGCTGGGAAATCCTATAAAAAGGATTTTTATCCCTCCATCTCCCTAATTTTCAGAGATGATGATTTATGGAGACATCCGTCTTCCAGCCTAAATCTACTTCCTAGGACTTGAGCCGTCATTGATGTAAAACTAATGAAAGGTTTATGAATTACTGAGCTCCAGGTACTATTGATAACCCCCCTCTTGCTGCTGTCTCAGCTCTTCATCCGCAGAGCAGCCACAAGTCTTTGAAGCAGAGAGCAAACCTCAAAGGTGGATCATTTTAATACCTCCCCTGGAGAGAAAGCCTGTCTGCTGCTGCCTCCTTCCTCCCTCCCTGTGCTCTCCACACCCCTTCCAGGAGGAGGACTACAGCCACACAAGCTCAGGGAGACAGACGGGGAGGCCATCTGGGTGGGCTGGAGTCCTTGGGGCCGCAGACATGTCCACAAAAGACCACATGAAAGAGCTCTGGGCTGGGCGTGGTGCTCACACCTTAGAACTCTGGGAGACCAAGGCAAGTGGATCACTTGAGCTCAGGAGTTCGAGATCAGACTGAGCAAAAGCAAGACCCTGTCTCTATAAAAATAGAAAAACTAGTCAGCCATCATGGCGGGCACTTGTAGCACAAGCTGTTTGGGAGGCTGAGGCAGGAGGCTCTCTTGAGTCCAAGAAATTGAAGTTGCTATGAGCTGTTTACCCAGGACAGAGTGAGACTCTGAGAAAAAAAAAAAAAAGAATTCTGGAGAGGGATGATGGTGATGGCCACATAGCAATGTGAAAGTTCTTTTTTTTTTTTTTGCAGGTTTTGGCCGGGGAAAGGCTTGAACCCACCACCTCAAGTATATGGGGCCGGCACCCTACTCCTTTGAGCCACAGGTGCCGCCCAAGGTGAAGGTTCTTAATGCCACTAAACTGTATACTTAAAAAAATGGTTAAAATGGGCTCAGCGCCTGTGGCTCAATAGGCTAAGGCGCCAGCCACGTACACCTGAGCTAGCGGGTTCGAATCCAGCCTGGGCCTGCCAAACAACAATGACGGTTACAACCAAAAAAAAAAAAAAATGGCCGGGCGTTGTGGCGGGCGCCTGTGGTCCCAGCTACTTGGGAGGCTGAGGCAAGAGACTCGCTTGAGCCCAGGAATTAGAGGTTGCTGTGAGCTGTGATGCCATAGCACCCTATCTAGGGTGACAGCTTGAGTCTCTGTCTCAAAAAAAAAAAAAATGATTAAAATGATACATTTTAGGTTATGTATATATTACCACAATTAAAAAATAAATAAAATGAATCTAGCTGGGCATTGTGGCAGGCACCTCTAGTCCCAGCTACTTGGGAGGCTGAGGCAAGAGAAGCCCAGGAGTTGGAAGTTGCTGTGAGCTGTGACTCCACAGCACTCTACCCAGGGCGACACAGTGAGACTCTGTCTCAAAAAAAAAAAAAAAAAAAAAAATTGTAAAAATTGAAAAAAATAAAATGAACCATAGACCTTTGGCCTTTTTCTGTGCTCACCACAGCTTGGGGAAAGCCTGTTTCATGAACATGCTCAGAGAACAAAGCTGCACTGAGGCCTGGTGATTCAGACCTGCAACCCAGAAGCCCTTCCAGGTGTTTAACCTCAGGCTTTCTTGCTGTTCCCTGAACTCCAATCCCTGTCTCATGGAAAAGGAGCTTAGCCCTCACTTCACAGATGCTGTTAAGTGTAAGCTTAACAGTGTGGGCTCTGGAGACAGCTCGCTGGGGTTCAAGACCTAGCCCTGCCGCTTAAGAGCTATGTGGCTTCAGCAAGCTCTTTATCCTCTCTGTGCCTTAGTTTTCCCATCTATAAAATGGGTGGGGCGCCCATGTGGAGAAAGGCTATAAGTTAGCACCTCTACCATCCTGGGTACCAACCTACCACGTGGTGGTACTCCCTAAAGGGGGGCTCCTACTGGTCCCGGCTTCCCCTGCATGCCAATCACTGCAGGGAGTATCTTCTAATGGAGGTGGGTAACAAGGAGAGGGTAGAGGCTACAGTTTGGAGTGGGTGGGAAGCAAGGGTCTGCCTTTCCACACTGAAGATCTCAGGTCATGATTTCTAAAAAAGGGTACTTGGGACACCAATGTTGTCACCACCCTTAGGGACTGGTCAACTTGGAGGCAGACATAGCTACCTAAAGGATCCCTGGCAACCTGGCAGAGGGGAAGCTGGGCATAGTAACAGCCAATCTTCAGGACCATAGGCGCCTTCAGAGGCTAGTTCATAAAAAGCCATGGGGGCTTCAGCCTTGTTCCCTCTTGTATCACTCACTCTGGGAAAGTGTCACCACTTGGGGGAGGCCTCCTGCCAACAGAGAGGAGGAACACCCCATGAAGACACCATCCCCCAAGAAGGCGCTCCAGCCCCAGCCAGCAACCTCACGAGAGACCCTGAGCTAAGCTGCTCACACATTTCTGACCCTCGGAAACTGGGAGAGATAAAGATGGGGATGGAGATGTTTGTTATTGTTTGGAGCTGCCAAGTTTGGGGATAGTTCACTAGGACGGATGAGGAGGGAGAAGGGAGGACAGAGTCAGGCTTATCTCACCCTGGAATGTGAAGCTCACTGAACACACCTCATGTCTCTTTCACTACACGTCCACCAGATTTTTCATTTCTTTCTTTTTTTTTTTTTGAGACAGAGTCACCCTAGATAGAGTGCCCTGGCATCACAGCTCACAGCAACCTCAAGCTCTTAGGCTCAAGCAATCCTCTTGCCTCAGCCTCCCAAGTAGCTGGGACCACAGGTGCCTGCCACAACGCCCAGCTATTTTTAGAGACAGGATCTTGCTCTTACTCAGGCTAGTCTTGAACTCCTGAGCTCAAGCAATCCACCCGCCTCAGCCTCCCAGAATGCTATGATTGCTGACATGAGCCTGGCCATCCACCAGATTTTTAATCACATGAAATCCAGTTCTGTGTTTTGTCTTCTCTATGCCCCTAGGCTCCTTTCTCTGCCTGGTTGTCTTTCCCATTATGCCTCCTTTTCTTCTTCTTGAGACAAACTCCTACTCAGCCTTCAAAACCCAGCTCCAATGTCCCCTCCTCTGTGAAGCCTTTCCCAGTCTCTGTTGGGCAGTTTTGGCATCCCTGTGAAACTCTATTTCTTTCTTTCTTTTTTTTTTTTTTTTGAGACAGAGCCTCAAGCTGTCACCCTGGATAGAGTGCCATGGCATCACAGCTCATAGCAACCTCCAATTCCTGGGCTCAAGCGAGTCTCCTGCCTCTGCCTCCCAAGTAGCTGGGAC